>JARHVA010003486.1:1800000-1964100 GCA_037957365.1 Torreya grandis | reverse complement strand
TAAGAGAGAGATAATCTACTCCTACAACCATCTCATTTTCATATTCACTTTTCTTTAAGATTAAAATAAGGTGTTGAGAGAGAGAGTAAAGGAGAGAAAGAGAAATGACAAAATCTATTAATTTAAGAAGTATTTTCAAACACAAAAGAGAGGAGAAAGAATAACCAACCTTAATTCTTCTTATTTCCTACACTTCTCCAAGATTAAAGATTCCACAAGCTCCTCTTAAGCTCCTCCTTCCACTAATTTCTCCTCCAATGAATCAACCCTCCATAATGACTAAAATGAATCCAAATATAAGCCAAAATTTTGAAAATAAAAAGAGGGAGTCAAATTCTTTAAATTACCTTTCTTGAAAAGTGCTCCACTAAGTAAGGAAATGCCTACTAACTAGGTTAGGGAGTAGGTTTTCTAGAAGACTTATGGGATAGGGTTAATAGATTCTATAGGAACCCTAGGACCTATTAAATTTTAAATTTGAATATTACCAATTTATGATATGTAAATATATATTTAAGATGTGTAATTATGATTAATCCATTAGTGATAAGGGGGAAATATAATTCAATTTCTTTATAACCATGCAATTGAATTGCCTAATGTCTCAATTGGTAAGGGATGGATGTCCTTCACATGGGGTATTACATAAATAAGGATCTTAGGGTAATTCTTCTCTTGGTGATTACTCATAATACAATATTCAGGGTTGAGGTGATGTTTCTTTATAGCTTGGTAATCTCACTATCAAAATCATAGATGTCTTGTATGTTATAGGACTCACTAAGAACTTGTTGTCTTTGAATCGACTTCTCAATCACAATATCAACATTTAATTTGATCACAAACATGGTGAGAAGTTTTGATTTATAAATAACAAGTCTCAAGGATCTATAACTATTGCACAAGCTTTAAATTTAGGCAAGATATTTCAACTTGATCTTGTACACAATGACCATTAGGAAATTGTTGTGAAGGATACAAACAAATATTAGCTATGGAACATAAGATATGGTCATTTTACTTATGGGTATTTTTTTTCATTAATAAAATGCAACATGGTCAAATATCTTCCCACACTCAAACAATCTTATGATATTTATCCCAGTTGTTTAACTATTAAATAATGAAGAGATCCATTTGGTAAAAGTGAATATTGATCTCCTCATCCACTAAAATTGGTACACACTGATCTATGTGGAACTATGACTCCTAGCTAAAAAGGATATAAGTATTTCTAACTTTTTATTGATGATCATTCCTGTAAGATGTGGGTTTCCTTATTGAATACTAAAGATCAACTATTCCAAGCCTTCAAAGAATTTATGGCCTTTTTTGAAGATGAAATTGGTCACAAAACTAAGGTCTTATGCTTAGATCATAGGGGGAATTCATCAATAACAAATTAACTAAAAACCTTATATAGTATGGAATACATCATCAATACACTACTCTTTATACACCACAATGGAATGGTGTTACAAAAAGGCATAACCTTGTCATTTTAGAGATGTTTTAAAGCATGGTTGAAGATGCACAATTGCCTCATTTACATTAGGAAGAAGAATGTATCATTTTCATATACCTTATAAATAAATCACCCACAAAATATCTTAATAGAATTACATCATAGGAATCATGGATTGGGAAGAATCTAAAAGTCTCTCATCTTTGAGTTTTTGGTTTCAAGGCATAAATGCATGTCCCAAAGAAGAAAAGAAAGAAGTTGGATAAGAAAACCCAAGAATGAATTTTTGTGAGATATAATAATGAGTTGAAATCATATTGGCTCCTGAATCTAGAGACTATGAAGATACTTATGAACAAGGATGTAGTGTTGATGAGAAAGGTGAAATTAGTTCATATTCCACACAGACATCTGATATAGGCATCAAACCTGTTAACTTTCTAGGTGGAAATAATGTTTACTTAGAAGTTTTAGCACCACCAAATACTACTCAATGTATTCCTAAATGGTATATAAGTATAATTCGAGATGAAAAATTGGATGGATCTCTAAACACTTCATCTATAGGACTAATGACTCATAGTATGGCTCGTGTAGAGGTAAATTTTGCCTTAATGAGCATAGTTGAAGAAATATGTGATCCCTCCATAGTATATGAATCCCTAAAGTCCAAACCTTAGAAAAATGCCATGGATGTATAGTACCAATCTCTCATGAAGAATGACACATGGCAACTTTTTGATCTTCCACTAGGGAAGAAGCCTATTAGATGTAAATGGGTCTTTCAAACCAAATAAAAAGCATATGGAAATATAGACAAGCACAAGTAAATACTAATAGCAAAGGTCTATGCTAAAAAATAAGGTATAGACTATGAAGAGACTTTTAATCCTACAGCTAAGATAAAAACAATAAAAATGATCTTTGTAATAGATGCATAGTTTGGATGGAACATTCATCAAATAGATGTTAAAAGTGCCTTCTTAACTAGAGATATATGGAAAGAGGTATACACAACTCAACTAAAAGGTTATTTAGACTAGGGAAAGATTAGAAGGTGTGAAAACTCATAATAACATTGTATGGTCTCAAATAGGCTCCTAGAGCCTAGTATATAAAAATTGATGAGCATATTGTAAGGTATGGATTTCATAGGAATCCATATGATCACAATATATAATTCAAAAAACAAGGTGGGGATTGCTATTATTGTTATTTATGTCAATGATATAGTCATCACTATAAACTAAATGAAGATGATTTATACAATAATGAATGATCTTAATCAAGAATTTGACATGATAGATCTTGAGCTACTACACTATTATCTTGGCTTAGAAATATGGAAAAAAGGGCACCACATATCCATGTCTTAGATTAAGTATACCAAATACATTAATCACGAGGTTTTAGATGATGGATTTTAAAGCAATGGATACAAGACTTCAATTATCTCACTTAGATCCATCACTACTAGTAAATACCACTCTTTATCGCTAGTTGATTGGGAGTCTCATCTAGTTCACATACACTAGGTCTGATATCAACTACGATATTAGCTATCTTTATCAATTTTATGTAGGAGCCAAAAGTAAGCCAATGGAAAGAAAATAATAAATTGTTATGATATATTCAAGGAAAAATGGATTATGTATTAGCATATAATAAAAATGATAAGATCTTATTGATAGGATACATGAACACAGAGCATACAGGTTCAATCGATGATAGAAACTTTTGAGTTTCTACTCATTTTGAGATCTAGTCCAATCTTATGAGGGAGAAAGAATTGTAGAAAAATTTCTCATTTTTATACTAAGGTAGAATATCAAACTATAAGAGGAGTTGTTTATGAGGTGATGTGGCTATGTCACATACTAACAAGATTGGGAGTTCTAAAGACTCATCCAAAAATTATAAATTACGACAATCAGTGTGTTAAATTTTTTTGTAATCTAGTGTTTCATGAATGAGTAATAAAATTAAAGTTTAAGTCTATTTCATACATGAACATGTTCAAAAAAATAATGTATAGCTCCAATATTTCCCCACTCAAGATTAGTGTGTAGATGTCTTCATAAAGTCCCTTGCACATGATAACTTTGAGGCATTCAGAAGTTCTTTCTCTTGTACTCTCCAAACTATAATTAATTAAGGTGGGGGGGTAATTTTATAATAAATTAATTAATCATAGTTATTTTATTATGTGAATGTGGTTGTTATAATATAAAATAAACAACATATTATTTTAGGTTAGTTATTAGATATTGTTAGTCATAGTTTGTATTTAAGATATTTCAAATTGTTATTAGTTTATTTGCTCATCCTATTTAGTAGTAATGTTATGAGCATATTTAGGATTATATATACATATTTTTAATTCATTATTTGTTAGTTGAATAAAGAATTTTTTATTTACACTTAGATTTTCATGGTTTTGATAGCTAGATGAGCCATCAATTTTAGGCTCATGTTTTGTTAACTATGTAACCATTATGTCTTTAGCTCTAATAGGTTACTTCCATGTGGATTCATTTTGGATTCCATTATAATTTTCCATCACTATATGTTTGGTTTTACTTCTATGGGTTTCATTTTGATACTTGGAAACTCATTTTCATCTATGGTTTTTGGCTTTACAAATTGCTTTTATCAACTCCATAGCCATATAGACTCTGTATGTCCTCCTAGTCACTTGATATTTTGGATTTTCCACAACCACACATCACTCCATAGAATCTATACCCTTTATATTGATGGTAAATTTCTATGATATTCTATGCTTTTAGGCCCTCCAAAGATCTACCATGTGGATTTTTTTGGGGGTCTCTATATGTCTTTGGATTGTGCTGCAATGGTTCTAAGTTTCTGCACTTTAGGGTTTCCACACTTCTTCTTATCCATGTGAATTTTGATTTAAGTCTTCAAAAATTTTATCTTTGAGCCTCTGTGCAAAATTTCTAACTCATTCATTTGAAGACACAAGTCTTCAAAACTTTTATTATTACAATTTGTGTCATTAGTCTTCGAAACTTTTATTTGTAACAAAAGTTCTAACTAATCTTCACATAACTTTTTTAGAAGATCAAAACATTTATAAAATTCTCATGAAGTTATTCTAGCTCCCTTCCTTCTTCACTACTTTTTTTTATAATTAGTCTATTCTAGTTTTGTTTTCATGACATTTATTCAAAACTTTTACTCTGGCTAAGTCTCAATATTTTCTTTGAAGACCCAATATTTGAATTTTTTTTGAAGTATTCAAAACTTTTATCTTCTTCATGAATTTTATTATTGATCCTTCATGCAAAATTTTTGACTTTTTATTGACATTTTTTTGAAGAGTAAAAGACTTAGAAAATTTTGGTTAAGTCTTCAAGCCTTTTATAGACTCTCCTTTGCACAAAAATTCTAAATACTCTTTTACCAAAAACCATGAAGGCCAACTTATTTAGGTACTTGAGGGCACAATATGCAACACACAATCAATAAATTTGGTTTAAAAAACCAATGGCTATGTATTTGAAAATAAACAACTATGCATTTAAATTAAAATGATTAAGTCCAAAGCCAAAAATTACTAAGTATATAATGAAAAATCATGAAATAACTCAGTTATTTACTTGATATAAATTTAATTTAGTCAATTTTATATAAAAATGACTAATTTAAATAGTGAAACCTTATAAACATTTAGTCATTTAGATCAAAATTAGTATCAAAATGGAAAAAATATTCAAGAAAAGGAGCAAAAAAACTTTGCAATAGTTAGATAATTTGTATAAACCTAAGGTGAAATAGCCTAAAAGTAAGTTGTAAAATGTGTTTCAAAACACAATAAAATGAGAAAAATAAGACTTAGTAGACTTATAAAAATTCATATATTTAATTGAATACATTTTTAGGTTAAAGCTTTGGATTAAACTAAAGAAATTCAAAGACATTAAAGTAAACCCACTCAATCACTTGTAACTAATCATTTAGTAGATTTCCAAGAAGGATAATTTGAACAAAAAACCATAATGAACTCCAAAAAGGTATAATATTATACTCTAGAGAAAAAAGAGGTTCCCCATTTTTAGACTAAAAATGGGGCATGTTGTGCAAGCAACAACATCATTCTCTAAGTCTTCCAAACTAGATATAATATGGGTCTTGAGTTGATTATACCAATCTAAAGCATCAATTGAAAAGGTTTTATATAAAATATTAGTAGCGGAGAAGGTATTTAGTTTAATCCAATATTTATACAAGTTTTCAAAATCATTCAAATTCAAAGTGGGATCAATGGATCCATTATAAGTGATAGTAGGAACTATTACACCTATGTCAATATTTACAATTTTAGGAACTAGGGGTTAATTTTGTAAATATTTGATAGCCTTGTTAATAAGTGGTGGTTGGGATATAAGGTTACCATGTGCATATATAAGGAGGGTGGGGAGGAGGGGTGGGCAGTGGGGGGCATTAAAAAATTTCACTCCCCATTGAGTAGGTTGAGAATGATTTTGGAAATGTATTACTTGGTTTCGCATCTACATCATTTAGTTATCACTATTAGTTTGAAAAGTATCCATTTATTTATATACTTTTAATAAATGTTTATTATTATTCATATTATTTTGACTAGTGGAAATAACATGGGATGTACTAGTGGAATGAGATGCATGAGTAGTTTGAGATGCAATAATAGTTGCATTAATTTGGGTATTAAAGTGGGATTTTATGTAGATCCACTAAAATAAATGCTCACCATGTTTATAGTAATGACTGGCATGGTGGATGAATAAGGTATGGAAGAGGAATTCATGTTATAATAGGAAGACATGGAAAAAGGGAAGGGTATAGAAGAAGTCATAGGGTGACTTGTCCCGAGTCTTATAAAAAACTAGGTATAGGTGAAGGAGATACCCAATGTGAGGTCCCCTCATGAGATTATAGATTATCATAGGGTCTTTACCCTAATTTTATTGTTTTTTTTAATGAAAAGGATCATTTCATTAGTATATCCAATATCACTCTCATCCTCTATTATATACATGAAAAGAGCATTAAGGGCAGAAGATGGAGGAGTCACATAGTTGGTGGTTCTAGTAGTAACATAGATGTTTCTAAGATTAGTATTAACTACTGCATTATAGGGTAAATGTGTCTTATAGGCTTTATGAGGATTAGAAAATCTCATCATGTTAGTTTGTTTTTTCTAGTTAGCTTCATCACATAAGAATTGTATAATGAAAGGTAAGAATAACATGATGGATTATTTGGAAGTGGTTGTGAAATAATAACTTCATTAGAACCACTTGAGTTAATGACATGAATAATGTATATGGAGTCATAGGTATCAGTAACACCATCATTGGTATCATATCTATTCCTAGATTTTTTAAGCGTTTGATTTCTATTAGGAGGATGGGAAGGTTCAACTTATCTTATGAGAAAATATTGATGCTTGTCTTGGTCGAGGGATTCTTGTAAAGATTTTGGAGAATCTTGATGTGATATTATAATTTAGGGTGAAGAATGTTAATTAACAAATGGAAAATGTTGTATTTTGACATGTTATGTTTAGATTTATTAGAAAAGGCCTTCCATTGTTTAATGAACACCTGGGCTTTTTTGAATTTTGATTTTTTACAATTGATAAAATGAGATAATATATTTTTTTGGAAGGTCTTTAGTTTGGAATTATTAAACCAATGCATTGACTAAGCCTTTTAAAATAGATATAGTATGAGACATTGGTTGATTATACAAGTCTAAATCATCACCTGAAAAGGTTTTAGCTAATATCTTAGTGTAAAAAAGGTATTGAGTTTAATAAAAGCTTTATATAAGTTTATGAAATATTTCAAATGAAAAGTGGGATCAGAGGATCCATTATAAGTGATAGTAGGAACTATGACACCTATGTCAATATTTACAATTTGAGGAACTAGGGGTTCATTTTGTAACTTTTTGATAGGCTTGTTAAGAAGTGATTCATGGGATATAAAATTACCATGTGCATCTCTAAGGTGGGGTAGGGGGAATTAAGATTTTTTACTCTCCATTAAGTAGGTTGAGGATGATTTTGGAAATGCAATAGTTGGTTTTGCATTTATATCATTTGGTTAGCAATATTAGTTTAAAAGTAACCATTTTTTTCAAGGGTTGTAATAAAATATTGTTGGTATTAATAGTATATTGACTAGTGGAAGTAGCATGATATGCACTAGTGGTATGAGATACATGAGTAGTTTGAGATGCACTAGTAGTTGTATTAATTTGAGTATTAATATACTCATTTTAGGTAGTCCCACTAAATTTAATTGCCCACCATGTTTGTGGTATTGGTCAAAATGGTGGATGAATAAGACATGTAAGAGGAATTAATTCTAGTATAAGAAGGAATGAAAGAATAAAAGGCATCGAAGAAGTCTTAGGGTGACTTGCCATAAGTCTTGTAGAAAAGCTAGGTGTAGGTGAAGGGATACACCCAATAGGATGTCTCATCATGTAGTTATAGATTATCATAGGGTACTGACCATAATGTTGATGGTTTTCATTAATGAAAAATATAATTTCAATAGTATATTAAATATAACTCTCATATTCTATTGTATGCATGAAAAGAGAATTAAGGGTAGAATATGGAGTACTCTCATAGTTGGTGGTTCTAGTAGTAGCATGGATGTTGCTAAGATCAATATTATTTACCAAATTATAGGTTAAACATGTCATAGAGGTTTTATGAGGATTAATAAAATCATAATGTTAGTCTAATTGTGTTGTTTAGCTTCATCAAACATGCATTTCATAATGAAAGGTAAGAATACCATGATGGATTATTTGAAAGTTATTGTGAAAGAATAACATCATTAAAACCACTTGAGATAATAGCATGAATAGTATGTATATAATCATAGGTATTTGTAACATAGTCATTGGTATCATTATTTTCTTATCTTTTTTAAGCATTCAAATTTTGATGGGAGAATGGGAAGCCTCAAATTATCTTATGATAAAATCTTGACATTTGGCTTGGTCGACAACTTCTTCCAAATATTTTGGATAGAGATTCCTAACAAGATATTGTAATTTAGGGTGAAGATAATTAGTGAAAAAATGGAAAATATTATCTTATGACATGTTATGTTCAAATTTATTGGATAAGGACTTCCATATTTTAATGAACACTTGAACTATTTCAGATTCTAATTGTTTACAATTGATAAAATGAGCTATTATATATTTAGGAAGGTCACTAGTTTGTATTTATTGAACCAATCCATTAAATAAGAATTTCAAACTAGATATAGTATGGGTCTTAAGTTTATTATACTACTATAAAGCATCACCTAAAAATGTTATCTTGGTGGAAACAAAGGTATTGAGTGTAATCCAATCTTTAAATAAGTTTCTGAAAGCTTTCAAATGTAAAGTGTGATTAGTGGATCCATTATAAGTGATAGGAGGAACTATGACACCTATGTCAATATTTGGAACTTGAAGAACTAAGGGTAAATTTTAAAATGTTCAGTATACTTATTAATAAGTTATGGTTGGGGTATAAGGTTACGATGTCCATCTCTAAGGGGGTGGGGGGTGGGGTGGCATTAATATTTTACACTCCCCATTAAGTAGGTTGATGATGAGTTTATAAATGCAATAGTTGGTTTTCAATTTACATTATTTTTATAGAACTATTAGTTTGAAAATTATCCATTTATTTTAAATCTTGTAATAAAAGTTGATTATTGTTAATAGTAACTTGACTAGTGGAAGCATCATGAGATGCACTAGTGGTATGAGATGCATGAGTAATTTGATATGCACTTGTAGTTGCATTATCTTGGGTATTAATGTGGTAATTTTGGGTAAGCCCACTAAAATAAATTTCCACCATGTTTGTGGTAATAGATAGCATGGTGGATGAATAAGGCATTGAAGAGGTAGTCATGCTATAATAGGAAGGCATGGAAGAAGAGAAAGTCATAGAAGAAGTCGTAGGGTGATTTTCCATAAGTACTTTAGAAAAACTAGTTGTAGATAAAGGAGGACACCCAATGTGAGGTCCCATAATGAGGTTATTGATTATTGTAGGTTCCTTACCCTGATGTTGATGGTTTTCAAAAATGAAAAAGATCATTTCAATAGTATATTAAATATCACTCTCATCTTCTGTTGTATGTATGAAAATAGGATTATAAGTAGAAGATGGAGGAGTTATGTAGTTAGTGATTCTAGTAGTAACATATAAGTTGATAAGATTAGTATTATACATAAAATTATAGGGTAAATGTGTCTTACAGGATTTATGAGCATTAGTAAAACTCATCATGTTAGTTTGATTTTATTTCTTAGCTTCAGAAAACATGTATTACATGATGAAAGGTAAGATTAACATGATGGATTGTTTGAAAGTGGTTGTGAAATAATATCATCTTAAAAAACATTTGAGGTAATAAAATGAATAATATATATGGAATCATAGGTATCTATAACACAATCATTGTTATCATGTCTATTATTAGCTTTTGTAAGCATTCAAGTTCTAGTGGGATGATGGGAAGGCTTAAATTATCTTATGAGAAAATATTAATGTTTAGCTTGGTCAAGGTATTATTAAAAATATTTTAAAGAAAGACTCCTAATGTGATATTATAATATAGGGTGAAGATTGTTAGTGATAAAAAGGAAAAGACTGTCTTCTAACATGTTATGTTCAACTTTACTGGATAAGGCCTTCCATTGTTTAATGAACACTTGTGTTATTTCAGATTATGATTGTTTAAAATTCATAAAATGTGTTAATCTATTTTCATAAAGGTCTTTAGTTCAGAATTATTGAAATAATTCATTGAATAAGTCTTCCAAACTATATATAGTATGGGTCTTAAGTTGATTATACTAGTCTAAAGTGTCACCTGAAAAAGTTTTAGCTAAGATCTTGGTGGCAACAAAGGTATTGAGTTTAATCCAAGATTTATATAATATTAAAAAAGCTTTCAAATGCAAAGTGGGATCAATTGATCAATTATAAGTGATAGAAAGAACTATGACACCTATGTCAATATTTAAACTTTGAAGAACTACATGTTCATTTTCTAAATATTTGATAGCTTTTTTAAGAAGTGGTGGTTGTGGTATAAGGTTACCATGTGCATATCTAAGGGGTGATGGGGGTAATTACTATTTTCCCCTTCTTGTTGAGTAAGTTGAGAATGATTTTTGAAATTAAGAAGTTAGTTTTGTATTTAAATCATATATTTATCACTATCAGTTTGAAAAGTAGCCATTTTTAGGGTATTCTTTAAGGAACAATAATTCTTTAGAAGTGTGCAACTACTTTTATATAAAAAATTGTGAAATATATGTATTTTCAGTGAATTATAATGAATGATATGTAATTTTCCACTAATATATGTATATTTTTGCAAATTAACAAATTTATGGATTTTTCAAAAAAATTGGCGAATAATTTTTCAAAAATTTGTTCATTAGCGATCTAAAATGTTGGAAATTTGTCAAAAATTAGCCAATTGGTGAAAAATAGCCCCTAAAAATACCATGTCCATTTGTTTCAAGGCTTGTAATAAAATTTTGTTAGTATTAATAGTATCTTAATTAGTGGAATTAGAATGGGATGCACTATTGGCATGAGATGCATGATTAGTTTGAGATACACTAGTAGTTACATTAATTTGGGTATTAATGTGGGAATTTTGGGTAGGCCCACTAAAGGAAATGTCTTCCATGATTGTGTTAATGGATGGAATGGTGGATGAAGAAGGCATGGAAGAGTAAGTCATGCTAGAATAGGAAGGCATGGAAGAAGATAAATGAATAGAATAATTCATAAGGTGACTTACCCCAAGTCCTATATAAAAACTAGGTGTAGTTTAAGGGGGGCACCCAATGTGCGGTCCCATAATGAGGTTGTAGATTATTGTATGGTACTCACCCTAATGTTGATTATTTTATTTAATAAAAGGGATAATTTTAGCTGTATATTCAAGATCATTGTCATCCTCTTTTGTATGCATGAAAAGAGGATTAAGGGTAGAAGATGGAGGAGTCCCATAGTGGTTTTATTAGTAACATAGATGTTGATAGGATCATTATTGTCTATCTAACTATTGGATAAACATTTCATGGAGGCTTTATGAGGATTATTAAAACTCATCATGTTAGTCTAATTTTGTTGCTCAACTTCATCAAACATGTATGGCATGATGAAAGGTAAGAATAACATGATGGATTGTTTGAAATTAGTTATGAAAGAATAACATCATTGGAACCACTTAGGGGGTAATAACATTAATATTATGTATGGTATCATAGGTATCTATAATAGTATCGTTGTTAAGATGTATGTTTTTATATTTTATAAGCATTCAAGTTTTGATGGGAGGATGGGAAGGCTCAAATTATCGTATGAGAAAATTTTGATGTTTAACTTGGTCGAGCGCTTCTTCCAAATGTTTTTTAGAGAGATTCCTAACATGATTATGTAATTTAGGGTGAGAAGCATTAGTGAATAAATGGAAAATATTATCTTTCGACATGTTATGTTTAGATTTATTGGATAAGGCCTTCCATAATTTAATGACAACTTGGGTTGTTTTAGATTTTAGTTGTTTAGAATTGATAAAATGAGCTATTATATTTTTTTAAGGTCATTAGTTTGGAATTATTAAACCAATGAATTGACTAAGTCTTCTAAACTAGATATAGTATGGGTCTTAATTTGATTATACAAGTCTAAAGTGTCACTTGAAAAGGTTTTAGCTAAGATTTTGGTGGCAGTAAAGGTATATATTTTAATCTAAGCTTTTTATAAGTTTTTAAATCTTTCAAATGCAAAGTGGGATTAATGGATCAATTATAAGTGATAGTAGGAAATGTTAGCCAAAGTTTGGATACCATAGACTAGTTTAATAGAAAAATTATCTTGTTAAGACTTCACCTTAGTTATCAAGCTTGAAAACTTCTCATAAGGTATGGTTAGCATTGGTTAAGGTACTTTTGACAAGTTTAAGGTAAGTGTATTCTTAACATCATGCTTGTCTAGTCAGAGTGTGTCTTGGTCAAAGGGGTTTAAATAGGGTCAAGGGTTGAGATATCTTTTTAATTTCATGTATTTAAATTCAAAGTCATTTAATTTTCCCTATGATCTATACAAATTCACTAAATGAATTCAAATATACATTTCTAACATTACAACCCATTTTGAAATGCTTGTTTGATCATTTGTAACATTTAAGAAGTGAATGTGGTAATAAAATGAAAGGTTTGCATAATAATGGAGTGGTTGACACATCATACCATGTCTTTACAAGCGTGAGTAAGCCCAAGGAACACTTATTGATTTAGTTTAGTCAATTTTTATGTAGAATATGATAGTTCTCAAGCAAAAAAGAGAAGTTTTCAAGAAGTTTGTATAGGTTGCAGAGTGAAGATCACTTCCAAACACTCCTATAGATTCCTATAATCTATAAAGGTTCAAATAAATACATTTTATGAGGTTTAAAACTAAAATAAAATAAAAACCTATTCATCCTTCCTATTGCTCTCCTTGGCAGCTCCAAAAGGCATTTTGATTTTTTGTTGGTACAAGCAGGAGATAAAGAATTGGATGGAATGAAATTTATGGTTTATATGGGTAATTATGACCTTAAAATCATTTGAATTAGTTCTTGTATTAATTTCACCTCTTTTATGAACAATTTTTAAGAAGTCTAGGTAGTCAAAATGCCCCTTGTTTCTCATAGTCAGTGATTTACAATAGTTTTTGAGCATGAGTGAGATATTTAACAAAATTTATGATTGGATTAGGTAATTTAGAGTTTAAATATATCTCTCAAAACTTTTCCTAACTTCACCTATGATGCATGAGATCAGGAAGATGAGAAATATTCATTTTGATCAATTTATAATCTTGAAGTAATGGAGTGTTATTGAGTTTAGGGTTTAAAATAGTTGAAATATTTTTTTTTAAAAATTTAATAAACCACCTCCATACATAAATAATTATTTACAAGGTCACTAAATGAGTTTTTCCATGCCATCAAGTTCTAAAACCCTTCATAAGAATTGTATTCTTTACAAGTTGTAAGTGTATTAACATAGGGAAGGGTAGAGTTATGAACTTATAAATACGTTCCAAGCACAAAATAAGTGGATATAAAATTGAATTAATTCCCCTAAATTTTTATTAAATCCCATAACATGATCCTCATTACACTTTTATAACTCCTCACAGTCTAAAAATCTCACTACAATCTTTCTAGGGTTCTCTACCAAATGTGCATCCACAAGCCTATTACAATAAAAAGAGATAAAAATATGTGAATTATATATCCATGGGGTTGGATAAACTCAAGAAACATGTTATAAATATCCTAATTAAAATAAAAATTTAGACCTATAGTTATGTAAACTTATAGGTCTATATTCTTAACCAAATATCAAAATCTAGTATGAAGGGGAGTGTCTTGAGTTGCCAAGGGAAGTACTAAATTAATGTAATAATTAATATAATAAACCATTATAAACACCCATATATAGTGTAAAAATAAATCATAAGGTAATTGGTGTAATTAAAGAGGACAAGAAGTCTAATTAGGCCTAAATGCTCGTACACAGGCTTGTGTATAAAAGCAAAAGGGATACTTGTGACTATTATGTGAGATAAATGGGATTTTATATAGATTATTAATATTACAAATATAAAAATATAATATTTTATAAGACCAAAAATGTTTTAAGACCTAGTTAAAGAATGTTTATTTCTAGGTTGTTGTCAAGAGACTCAAATAGTGACCTACAATCCTATTAGAAGATAGAATTGAGGAAAGGATACTTGTGAGGTGAATTATAAGTATTATGAATCTTGAGGGATTTATAAAATCATGTAAAATATTCTTAAAAATTATTTATTCTTTGGTGGAAGATGAAAATACTAGACAAGACTTTTAACGTCAAATAGGCCAATTTGCTCACAAACCCTCATGAGGAGACAAAGTATGTTTTAAGCTATTTGAAGGGTAAAATTATTTTTAAGGTGTTAAATAACTTCATGATATATGTTTAAAATAAATTTTATGCATTTATAATAGACAAACTACAATTTGGATGCATTTTGGACTCAAAATCATTCTCTTAGTCCTATACACAGTCCTCCATGTTTGAGAGATCATTTTGTGAAGCTCATAACTTATTGGATGGATTGAAATATGTAAAATTAATTTTTGAGGTGATTAAGGTTTTATTATACTAAAAAAACTTGTCATTTTTTATTTATTCAAGCCTCATACCTATATGAACAATCCTTAAGATCGGAGGTCTCTCTAAACCATGTATTTGCCTTGTGAAGGAGCCCAAAGAGCATTTTATTTTTCTCAAAATTGTAAGAATTATTTTAATAGGATAAAAATTTAAAAGGTTATTTTATTTAGGTCTCCATACTTCTATATTCTATAATTTTTTCTTGGATTAGGTCCCTGTACTTTTCGTTAAGATGGTAAACACCTAAAACCCTTGATAAACCTCTATAGAAGACTTGGTGAGAGAAAATATGAGTTGAATGAATTTAAGTAGAATATTTATGATTTTAAAAGGTTATAATTAGCTTAATATCTCCATGGGAATCTTATAAACATACTTTGTGGCATGTGTGAAGTTAGAATAGTATATAAATGGGCCTAAAATGATAGTTATAGACCTTTGTGTAATGATTTGACTGTATGAAAGGATAAATATTAATTTAAAACACATATATAACATGTTAATAAGCCTAAAATTATTATATATGTCAAACCATAGGTCTAAATGAGGATGTAATAAGCTATAAGTTCTCAATCCAAGCTAAGGTGAGTAGTGCTCTCTTGTTTACATGAGAGAAGACTAACTGCAAACCTATCAAGTACTCTTGGAGAGATTCTTTTCAATATATTAAATTTTATTATGATTTTATATGCCTTAAAAAATCATAATAAATAATTTAAACCTATCAATTTATTTATAAACCACTCTAGTTACCTCTCGAGCCTGAACATGCATTTAAGCTAGGTTTTAGCCATTTCTTAATTCACCCATCTGTACAAGGTTTTAGATGCTCAAATTTGGCATATAACATGATTAATGTGTATTTAAAGTGAATAAAAAATTTATTTGATATTTTACACATGTAAATTATATGTATATCCAAATCTTAGTTTCTTAAGCCTAGAGACCTAATTAAGGACTAATGGAAAGAAGAGACAAGTGGATCAAGTATACTTGTACTTAGTGTTTAATCATGATATTTTTTAGAGTATTAAGAGCTAAATTGGTACTAAAATATGTATTTTTTATTATAGTATCATATTTATAAGGTCTTATACAATTATATTTATGTGTTTTAAGGGCTATAAGGAAATGAAGGCAATTCTGAGCCTTAGGTGTGAAATGGAGTGTTATAGAGTGTATGAGGCACACAAGGGGATTGATAAAAGTTTTTTAGGGTAGAGAGAGATTAATGGATAAGTATTTAATTCATGAAGTTATAAACAATATTTGAGGCATTTAGGCTAAAGAGAGCTACTGAAGATTGTGAGATTTTGAGGATAAAGGATGAATTTTACATAAATTATAGAAGAATGGCATAGAAGCTCCTTAACCATGCCAAATGTTATCTAAACACTTTTTAAATTTCCTTATAGTTGTAAATGTGTAGCCTAAAAAGGAAGGAGTTAGATTCAAGAACACAAGATTTCCCAAGTAACTTCTTATCCAATTTGCACAAGGAATCTCATAAACACATGGTTGTGAGAGTTAAAGACATAAATTGACAACACATCCTCCATGGCTTGATTTAAATTTTCTTATCTTTTATAACTATTATTATGAAAAAATTTAGTGATGGACTAAATATTTTATTTTATTTCTCTCCTCTCTCTTCTTGCTATAAAAGAAGCCTTGAATGGCTAAGAAGGCATCCTCACATTGGTTATGGTAAAGCTCTTCAAAAATTAAGTTTTGTATTTACCTATTGGAATAAATTCAAGATGGATATTACTATCTTCATATTTCATAGGATGATCTTGAATGGGTTGTTTTTTCTAAAATCTTAGTGATAGTAAGTGTGCTTCCTTGCATTTGTCCTTATTCATACCTCTATGTAAGTTTATCTTCTTTCACAGGTCATAATAAGTGTTATACATGGTTTTATTAGTTGGATAACTAATAAGTAATTATTTTTTAATCTTAGTACCTCTTTGTTGATCATCTTAATATTTTTAAACCTTCATATTGAATCACTAGTGTGATGTGGACTATCTTGAAAAGGTATAAATATATTATAACTTACTATTTCAAAGTGAAATATTTATCAAGATGAAGACCTTATGTTTTTTGCATCACCTCAAATTTAATCATATTTTAACATAGTATTTTAGAGTGAAATATTTAGTAAGCTGATGACCTTATGTTTTGTGTATCACCTCAAATTTTCCTTGTTAGTTTTAGCTTTAA
This sequence comes from Torreya grandis, assembly GCA_037957365.1. Lineage (NCBI taxonomy): Eukaryota > Viridiplantae > Streptophyta > Pinopsida > Cupressales > Taxaceae > Torreya > Torreya grandis. The sequence goes on along the minus strand of JARHVA010003486.1, from coordinate 1,947,137 downwards.
TATTTCCCTTTTTCAAGTCAATAAATTAGTATAGCTATTATTTTAGGTGTTTTACTTGGGATATAGCCTAATATCTATAGGTTTGGTCCACTTATATGTCACCTATAACCTGGGACCAATCCCATTACATAGATCAAGTGAGAGGGATTGAAAACACCCTATCAAGGGTGAAAATTTGAGCTATAAATTTTTTTTCACTCCTGATGGGACATGATTGGAAAGAGGTATTCCAAGATTATTGATGGTCTTGTAAAAAGTGTAGTTATAAAATCATTCTTCATGTAGCATTTGGTGACTCCAATAAGTTCTAAACTCTTGGTTGTTGACTAGTAAGCCAATTTTCATGCCAAAGGTGACTAAAAGATCAAAATTGAAAGATATATATTTTAAATTTGTTGACTTACATTTATATCCATTTAAAATAAAGATGTTCCCTCATAATATCCCTTAAACCAAGTCACCTAGAGGAAAACTTTATATCTCCTTTTATCCAAGTCTTTATAAGGCTGGTAGTATGGGTAGAAATCTTATCTTTGTTGCTTCAATGGTGGTTCTCCATTTAAAATTACAAAATATGATGACATACTAGTGGATTCCCTCAAGAGTGTCCCTTATTTTAGTGGAGAAACTACCCTTACTCTTATTGAGCACATTAGGGACATGGCAAATTTCTGCAACATCCATTATATAACATAAGAAAATGTGGCCATTAGGTTTTTATCAATTAGTTTTAAAGGTAAGAATTTGGAGTGGTATATAACCTTGGACCATAATTCCATTGATTCATGGGATGAATTGGGAGAGAAATTGAGTAAGATATTTGAAGATAAGGGTGATCATTTATCCTTGGTTGAGCAATTGGCCACCATAAAGAGATCCCCTCAATAATTCATGCAAGACTTCAATGCTAGGTTCCAAAAGACATGGGATAATATCCCAATTATTGTAATACCCACTCCAAATTATTCATTCTTATATTATCTCAAGGCTTTAAATAGTGATATAACTATTATGATTCAATCTATAGGAGGGAATACTTTACCAGATGCATATAAAATTGTTATTAGAGTTGAAAATAATCTGATCCAATTTAACAAACTTACTTCAAGGCCCCATATGCCATTTTTTCCTAACATTCATCCCCTTACTCCAACTCTTGTTCCCATTCCTACCATAAATGGTCATGAGTTGGCTGCCCTTAGTCAAGCAAGCAAGCCAAATGATGTGGAAGGGATACTTAATAATATTGCATTCAAATTCATGAAAATGGATAGGAAATAAAGTTAGTTTCATAGGATTTATAAAGCTTCACACCAATATCACCAGCCCTATCAATAAAAAATGCCATCCTTCTAAGTAAATACTCAAGGACAAGGCCATATCACTAATGTTAGACCATACACTAGTTATAACCGAAATGTTACCTCCACTTCAATAGATTTGGTACCCACCTAAAATAATCTAATGTAAGATCAATAATGGCCCTCTCAAAGGAATCAATCTCATGAATAATATATAAATCAAGATAGAGTATCTAATCAATATTGTTTGACACAAGATAGATTAATACCTTCTCTTACACAGTTTGAAGTTTCAAATTAGGTTATGGTTGTTGGAGATAAATTTCAATAAAGTTCTACACTTCTAAATTTTCAAGAAGACTATTGTGTAGTAAATCAAGTGGGAAGTATAAGTAAGATGGTGGAGAGTTCTATTGTAACCAATAATAGGTCTAAAAAGAGGGTTATTGAGGAAGCACAAGAGAGTGGAAAAGGTCCAGCTATAATTCCAATTATGACTCAAGGGATAAGAGAACCTAATGTAACTTATAAGGCTTAATAATCTCAAAAACATTATAATGATAAAATTACCTTTATACAACAAAGCAAGTAGGTCCAAGCTAATGCCATATCCCATAGAGGACAACTAAAGATTGGTGTTCCTTATCTCAACATAATAGATCAAATGAAAAATATCCATGTAAGTATGCCTATGTGGGATAATTTGTATATTCTTTAGTAAAGGGATATGTTCTAAGATTAGCTATCTAAGTTCAGCTCAACATCAAGAGCAATAAAAAAGAGGTATTTTTGTGTTCATAAACACATATAAGCCTAATGATTTATAACAAGGTAAAGTGGATAAGCCTCCTCCCTCTTATGTTTTAGTGATCATTGGTGACTATTTGGTGCAATATTCTATGATAGATAGTGGAGCCAAAAACTCAATTATGCCAAAGAAATTAGTAGATAAATTAAGCCTCAAATATGATCCCAATACTAAAGGTGTGTTACAACTAGATAGTTCATCCACTAATACAATTGGTTTTATAAAAGGTTTGAACTTAACTCTTTATTTTTGTACTAATTTATCCATTACTCAAGATGTTTTTATTTTTGTCTTGTAACCATACTTCAACCTTTGCTTTGGGATTTCATGGTAAATATTAGTGGTTATTTGTCATTAGATTGGTCTTACATGGATTTTAGGACAAGATATGGCACCAAAGTTAACATAAAATTAGAAACTATCTCAAGGTTTCACATTGAGCCATACAAAACAAATGTCACTAATGTCAGTTGTACTATAATTGATGAGGAAGATCACCCTAGTGAACAAGAGCCAATTGTTCCTCTTGAAGACATTCATATATCTTCTTTTATGAATGTGGGGGCATAAAATCATGAGTTTGACCCATATAGATGTGTTTAATAGGATGGTCTTGGTGTCTATTGTTTACATGATTAAGGTACAACCATACCCTCTCTCTAAGCCTAATGATGATATTAATGGTTTGTGGAAATTATTTTTTGATGGCTTAAGAAGCAAAAATGTAATAGGGGTAGGCATTATGCTTATTTATCCATCAAATAAAAGGTAGTATTATTCCATTATATTTTAGTTTATTTTTACTTACAATTCAATTTAATATAAATCTATTATACATGGGCTTCAATTGGAAAGGAAGAAAGGAGTAAAACAATTACAAGCCATTGGAGATAGTGAACTAGTTATCCACCAAGTAAGTGGTAGAAGTGTTACCAAAAACACATTATTGAATTCCTACAAGCATAGAGTGTGGAACATTATTGAATATTTTAAGGATTTTAACATCCAATCAGTCCCAAGGGAAGATAATTAACATGTTAATAGGTTGGCATCAGTTGGAGCACAATTTTACATTCCCAATGATGTTAAGAATTCAAAAACTTAGATACATGCCATGGTAGTTGTAAGGACATCAATGCTGGATAATTATGTCAATTGGAAATTTTTTGAAAGTGAAAAATAAATAACATGTTTTCTCTAATAAGAGGTTTATTTTTATTGTAAAAACTATGCCAAGTTGTAACACTAATATGGGGATTAAATTATACAATTAAAGTCTAATAATCTTCCTAAAGGGATGGTTAGGTTGAGAATATATTCAATGAAAGTGAACAAATGATAAGAGATAAAGTAATCATGTATACAAAGAGGATCATCTTGATAAAGTGGAAATATTAGAATATAAACTCCTAAATTTTGGAAAGCTATGTACTCTAGCTAGGAAGGCTGTATTTATTGAGTTATGTAGAGAATTTTTTGATGTATTTGCTTGGGAGTATAGTGATCTCAAGGAGTTTGATCCCTCATTGGCTCAAAAAACTATATAAATTTATCCCAATGCTAAGCTTATAAGGAAAAGACAAAGGCACATCAATCCTAAAGTGGAGGTGCTAATGAGAAAAGAGATCAACAAGTTGATAGAGTCAAGAATTATTTTTCTTCTCAAGCACTCTTCATGGGTTGCCAAATTAGTTCTTGTAAGAAAGAATAATAATGAGATCAAGTTATGTGTGAATTTTAGAGACTTGAATTGGGTGTCATTTAAGGATAAATATCCTCTACCTTCAATGTAATAAATTATTCAAGTAGTGGCAAGTTATTAACATTTCTCTCTTTTAGATGGCTATCTAGGTTACAACCAAGTGTTGGTGAAAGAAGAAGATCAATATAAGACAAACTTCACTAATAAATGGGGCACAACATATGAATAAAAGAGAAATCCATTTGGGCTCTCCAATTCAGGTGCCACATTCTAAGGATCCATGGATATGGCTTTCTAAGTTTGTATCAATGAGATGGTACTAATATACCTTGATAACATAACAATTTTATCTTTAAAGATTCTAGTGACCACTTGAATCATATAAATCTAATATTTGATAGGTGTAGGTAATATGGGGTTTATCTCAATCCAAATAAGTGTGTTTTTTCTATTCATTAGGGTAAACTACTTGTAAATAGTATTTCTAAGGATATACTTGTTATAGACCCTGATAGGATGAGTGCTACACTAGCTTTGTCATTGCCCAAGTATAATAAATCTTTGTAAAGTTTTATTGGGAAAATAAATTTTGTTATGAGGTTAATATCTAGTTTTTCCAATCTTTTAATACCTATAACAACTATGTTAAAAATGAATCAAGCATTTGTTTAGAACAAGGAATGGAATGCTAGTTTTGAATCCATCAAACAAGATATTGCTTAAGCACCCACACTATCAATATTAATTTCTCTTAGGACTTGTTCTTGTATGATTTTTACAACATTTACAACATCTAATATATGTTAATTCAGAATAATAATGAAGGAATTGAATATCCTATAGACTTATTTAGTCAAGTATTATAAGGTTATGAAGAGAGGTACACATATGTTGAGAAACAAGTATTTTCGGTTATAATAAGCCTTAATAATTTTAGGCATATGGTTTCCAAAAAAAAATACATGTAATGGTAACCCACCCAAGAATAAGATACTTCATCTTAAATAAGGTCTTGAATTAGAAAAGAGCTGCATGGATAACTAAGGTGATGGAATATGATGTTGAGATCAAGGCCACTATGCTAATAAGAGGGAGAGGGTTGTGTGAACACCTAGAATCAGACATTCAAGAAGGAGAAGAGATGGTTTTGGAATTGTAATATGATCCTAATACATCTAAAACTTTATATTATCCAATTTGGATACAAGAAATGGTAAGGTTACTTCAAATAGGTGAGTGTCTTATGGGTCTATATCAAGCAAAAAAGATATATTTCAGATTGCAAGCAATAACTTATGTTCTCGTGGATGGCATTGTTTTTAAGAAAGACCTCAATGTGATGTTTCTAGGATGTGTTAAAATAGATTAGGTTAAAATGCCTCTAAAATAATTCCATGAAATACTATCTGGAGGTTATTTTCCACCTAAAACCATAACTAAAAAAATAATGAGAGATGGTTACTATTGGCCTAGCCTATTCAAAGATTCATATGTTTTGGTTAGGATATGTAAAAATTGTGCATTATTTTCAAGTAAATAAATAATTTCAGCCCTTCCTATTAATCATATTTATGTTGAATAACCATTCATATAGTGGGGACTTGAATTCATTGGAATGATCAATCCTCCATCTAGTGCAGGCCATAAATGGGTTCTTAAAGCTACTAAATATTTCACAAGGTGGATAGAAGTAGTGGCCCTAAAGGAGGATAATGAGAATTTAGTTCTTGACTTCTATGAGATCCTAGTTATAAGGTTTTGGGTGCGTACAAAAATAATTTATGATAATTCCATGGCTTTTAGTGGTGTAAGAATAATGGAATGGGATCTCCAATATGGTATCTGCTTAAGTAATTATTCTAACCACTACCACCAATGAAATGGGATATATGAGTTAACTAATAAGAAATTGATAAGAATTATAAGGATGATAATAGAAGATAATCAAAGGACTTGGCACATGATATTGAAGATAACCCTATGGGATGATAGGATCACCCCAAAGATTGTCATTGGTAACTCACCCTACATGATTGTCTATAGAAGAGAAGCCAAGTTTCCCATTTCACTTGAGTTACCAGATCTTGAGTTGGAAAATTAAATTGAGAGAATGGATAATGATAATCTATAGATAATATTGGTAGAAATAATGGCCTTGGATGAAAAAATAAACCATGCTATGACCATGGAATGTCACCAAACATAAGTGAAAAGAAACTTTGACAAGAAGGAGATCTTATCTTGAATTGGATGAAAATAGAGCTAAACCTGGTAAACACACTAATTAAGATTCATTATGGATTGGACCTTACATTGTCATTGCTTTCAAAGATCACAATGCCTCTTAGCTTGCAAGACTCAATGGAGAGGAGTTGAGTATCTAAGTCAATGGGATACACTTGAAGCCATACTATTGAGCTTAGTTTTACATCTTTATACATATTAGAGTAGGTTTTTGTGTTCCCTAAATGCTTCAATCACAATTGTGTGTCTTATTTTCTTTGTGTTATCTTTTCTCCTATAGTCTTATGACATATGTGTGGTGTGGTGTCTCATATTATGTTTATCTAGTTATGTTGGTTTTAAAGTTGTTTATCAAGTATAATTATTAGTTTTATCCAAGTTAAGTTGCAGTCATGACTCTATATCCTAATGAATCTACTAATACACTAGTCTATATGCATAACAAGCATACATACCTAAGAGGTCGTCAAAGCTTTTAGCCAAATTTTGGCTACCATAGACCATTTTAACCAAAAAAACTTATCTTTTTAAGCTTTCACCTTGGTTATCAAGCTTGAAAACTTATCATAATCTATGGTTAGCATTATTTAAGGTACATTTGACAAGTTTTCAAGCTTATGATAAGTTTTCAAGCTTGTGTCTTATTAACATCATGATTGTCTATTCAGATTGGGTCTTGGTCAAAGGGGTTCAAAGAGGGTCAAGGGTTGAGAGATATTTTTCATGTCAGGTAGTTCAAGTTTAAGTAATTTAATTTTCCCCATGGTCCATACAAGTGCATTAGATGAAGTCAAATATCCATTTCTAATGTTGTAACCCATTTTGAAATGTTTGTTTGATCATTTGTAATGTTCAAGAAGGGAAATTGGTAAGAATGTGGTAGGTTTGTAGAATAAGGGAGTGCTTGAAACATCATCCCGTATTTGTATAGGTGTTAGTGATCTTAGGGAAAACTTTTTGATTCAATTTAGTCAATTTTTATATATAATAAAATAGTTTTCAAGAAAAACAAAGAGGTTTTCAAGAAGTATGTACATGTTGCTAAGTGAAGATCACTTCTAGACACTCTTATAGCCATTTTTAGTTCATAAAATTTCAAATCCATGTATTTATGAGGTTTGAAACTAAAATAGAACAAAAACCTATTCATATTTCCTATCACTCTTTTTGGTAGCTCTAGAAAGAACTTTGGTTTTTAGTTGGTATAGATAGAAGAGAGAATTGGATGGAATGCACTTGGTGGTTGATAGGAATAATTATTCCCTTCAAATAGTTAGCATTATTTCTCATATTAATGACCCCTCCTCTATGAACAATCATTAAAAAATCTAGGTATTCAAAATTCCCCTCATTCTTTATAGTCAATAGTTTCTAAGAGTTTATGAGCATAAGTGAGATATTGAATGAAATGGATGATTGGAGGAGGTCATGTAGAATTTCAATATCTCCCTCACAACTTTTCCTAACTTCACCTAGAACATGTGAGCTCAGGGAGATGAGAAATCTTCATTTTTATTCTGTTAGAAGCTTGAATCAATGGAGTGTTGTTGAGCTCAAGGTTTTAAATAGTTGAAATCATATTTTTAAATCTATCACACCACATCCATACCTAAACAATTATCTTCAATGTCACTAAATGAATTTATCCATGCTATCAAGGTCTAGAACCCTTCACAAGCATTGCATTCTTCACAAGTTATAAGTGTATGAATATAGAGAAGGGTAGAGTTATGAGCTTATAAAAAAAATTGAGCACAAAATAAGTGGATATACAAGTGAAGGAATTACCCTAACTTTTGAGACAATCCCATAACATGATCTGCATTTCTCTTTTAGAACTTCTCACAATCTAAAAATATCACCTCTTGTTAGGGTTATCTTCCAAATGTGCATCTACAGGCCTATTATAGGTAAAAGAGAGAAAAATACATGTGTATGATATAGCCATGGAGACAGGTAAACTCAAGAAACATGTTATCAATAGCCTAATTAAAATCAAATGTAGACATATAGGTCTACAAACCTATAAGTTCACATTCTTAACCAAAGATCAAAATCTAGTATGAAGGGGAGTGTCTTGAGTTGTCAAGGGAAATACTAATTTCATAAAAGTGTAAAATAAGATCATAAAACATTTGAAATACCCATATATAGTGATAAAATAAATCATAAGGTGAATGATGTCATTAAAGAGGACAAGAAGTCTAATTAGGCCTAAATACTCATACATAGGCCTGTGTATGAAAATAAAAAGGAGACTGGTGACTATTATGTGAGATTAAGGGGTTTATAGAGAGATGAGGAAGAGAATGAAGATAACCCTCTAATATTTTATTAGACCACCAAAGTGATAAGACCCTTTTGAAGAAGGTTTATTCCCAAGTTGTAGTCAAAAGACTCAAATAGTGACCTATAAGCCTATTAGAAGATAGAGTTGAGGAAAGGATAATTGTGAGGTAAATGAGAAGTATGATGAATATTTATAGATGTATAAAATCATGAAAAATATTATTTAAAACCATGGAGTCTTTGGTGAAATATTAAAATACCAGACAAGACTATTAGGTTCAGATATGCTAATTTACTCACATACCCTCATGAGGAGATAAAGTATGTTTTAAGATATTTGAAGGGTCAAAATGATTTTTTATGTGTTGGATAACTTCATGAGATATTTTAAAAATACATTTAATACATTTATAATATATTAACTATAATTTTAATGCCTTTTGGACTCAAAATCATTCTCTCAATCCTATACATAGTCCCCCATGCCTAAGAGGTCATTTTGGGAAGTTTAAAACTTCTTGAATGGAATGCATGATGGAAAATGAAGAGGTGATTAAGGGGTTATACTACTCCAAACCATTAACATTGGTTCTTTACTCAAGCCTTATACCTATATGAACAATCCTTAATATTGGAGGTCTCTCTAAACCATGTATTTGCCTTATGCAAGAGCCCAAAGAGCATTTTATTTTGCTTAAAATTGTATAGAGTATTTTCATGGGAGCCCAAGATCATATGGGATGTTACAGATGTATAACTACTTCCATAATATGTCATATATTATTGGATTAGGTTCTTATACTTTATGAACCATCGTTAAGATGGTAAACACCTAAAATCTTTGCTAAACCTCTCTAGAAGATCTGATATGGAGAAAAATTGATTTAAATTACTTCAAGTGGATTAGTTTGGATTGTAAATGGTTAGAATGATCTTCATATCTCCCATGGGAACATGATAAACATACTCATTGGCATGTGTGAAGTTAAAACAATATAAAAATGGGCCTAAAATGATAGTTTTAGACCTTTGTGTAAGGATTTAATGATATGAAAGCATTAATTAAAAACACATGTAGAATATGTATAGAGTATAGAAGTATTATATAGGTCAAACTAGAGGTCTACATGTGGTTGTAACAAGTTCTAAGTTCTTAATACAAGCTATGATGACTAGTGCTCTCTTGTTGACATGAGAAAAGCCTAATTGTAAACCTATCAAGTACTCTTGGAGAGGTTCACTTAAATATATTTAGTTTTCTTATGATGGTGTAGGCCTTACCAAATCATAATCAAGCATTAGAACCTATGAATTTATTGATAAACCACTCTAGTTACCTTTCAAGCTTGAACATGCATCTAAGATAGGGTTTTGGCCATTTATTGGTTCACCCATATGTAAAAGATTTTAGATCCTCAAATTTTTCCTAGAGAATTATTAATAGGTATTGAAAGTGAATCAAACATTTATTTAATGTTTCACATGTGTGAGAGATATGTATACCAAATCTCAGTTTCTTAGGCCTAGATACCTAATTGAGGGCTAATAAAAATAAGAAACAAGTGTATCAAGTCCACTTGTAATTAGTCTTTGATCATGAGATTTTTCATATAGAAAGAAGAGAAAAATGGGTACTCAAATCTGTATTTTTTTTCTAGGATCATCTGTAGAAGGTCCTAGACAATGAGCTTTATGTGTTTCGAGGGACACAAGGAAATGAAGGTAAGTATGAGCCTTAGGTGTGAAATGGAATTTTAGAGAGTGTATGAGGAATTCAATGGGATTGATAAAAGTTTTTAAAGGAAAAAAGAGGTGATTCATTGATAAGTATTGAATTCATGAAGTTAGAAACAAGATTTGAGGCATTTGGGCCAAAAAGAGTTAGTGAAGATTGTGAGCTTTTGAGGATAAAAGAGGAAGTTTACAAGAATTATAGAAGAATAACATAGAATATACTCAACCATGCCACATGTCAGTTAAGTAATTTTTAACTTACTTTTCAGGTGTAAAAGTGTAGCCTTGAAATGAAGGAGTTAGATTAAAAAACATAAGATTGCTCGAGTAACTTCCTACGCTAATTTGCTCAAGGAATCTCATAAGCACTTAGTTATGAGAGTTAAAAAAACAAATTTACAATATATCCTCCATGTCTTGGTGTCCATTTTACTCTATTTTGTAACTATTATGATGAAAATTTACAATTATGGATTGTCTACGTCAATTTATTTCTCTTCCTCTCTCTTATTGCTATAAAACAATCCTTGAATGGCTAAGAAGGTATCCTCACATTGGTTATGGTGAAGCCCTAAAAAAATTAAGTATTTTATTTTCCTATTGGAACAAATTAAAGCTAGATATTACTATATTCATCTTACATACAATTATCTTTAATGGCTTTTTTTAATGAATGTTTGTGATAGTAAGTGTGCTTCTTTACATTTGTCCTTTTTATTCATACCTATATGTAAGCTTGTCTTCTTTCACATGTCATAGAAAGTGTTATACATGGTTTGCATAGTTGGATAGCTCATAAGTAATTAATGTTTATTGTTAGTACCTCTTGTTTGATCATCTTAAGCTTTTTCAACCTTTATAGCCTTCATATTGAAGCATTAGTATGAAAGGATTGTCTTGAAATGGTATAATCAGATTATAACTTAGCATTTCATAGTGAAATATTTAGTAACTTGAGGACCTTAAGTTCGGTGCATCACCTCTAAATTTCCTTGTTATCTTTATATTTGATCTTTCCTTTTTCCAATTCAATTAAGTAGTATAGTTGTTAGTGTATGTGTTGTACTTAGGAACTAGCCCAAAATCTATATGTTTGGTCCACTTAGAGGTCACCCAAAACCTAGGACCAATACCATTACATATCTAAAGTGAGAGGGATTGAAGGCACCCTCCAAAGGGTGCAAATTTGAGATATAATAGGAACTATGAGACCTATGTCAATATTTTTAATTTGAGGAACTATGGGTTAATTTTTAAAATGTTTTATGACCTTATTAAGAATTGATGGTTAGGGTATAAGGTTATCATGTGCATGTCTAAGGGAGGGTGGGGGGAATTAATATTTTTCACTCCCCATTGAGTAGGTTGAGGATGATTTTGGAAATACATTAGTTGGTCTTGAATTTACATCATTTGGTTTGCACTATTATTTTTAAAAGTAGCCATTTGTTTTAAAGGTTGTAATAAATTTGATTAGTATTAATAAAAACTTTACTAGTGGAAGCATCATGTGATGTACTATTTGTATGAGATTCATGAGTAGTTTGAGATGCTTTAGTAGTTTCATTAATCTAGGTGTTAATGTGGGAATTTTTGGTAGGCCCACTAAAGGAAATTCCTATCATGTTTGTGGTAATGGTTGGCATGGTGGATGAAGGAGGCATGAAAGAGTAATTCATGCTATAATTGGAAGGCATGGAAGAAGAGAAACATGTATAAAAATTCAAAGGTTGACTTAATCCAAGTCCTATAGAAAAACTAGGTGTAGGTAAAGGGGGACACCCAATGTGAGGTCCCAACATGAGGTTATAAATTATCATAGGGTCCTTACCCTGATGTTGATGGTTTTCATTAATAAAAAGGATCATTTCATTAGTATATTAAATATTACTCTCATCCTCTATCGTATATATGAAAAGAGGATTAGGGGTAGAAGATGAAGGAGTCCTATAGTTGGTGGTGTTAGTAGTAACCTGGATGTTGATAAGATCAATATTATCTACCACATTATATCATACATGTGTCTTAGAGGCTTTATGGGGATTAGTAAATCTCATCATGTTAATATAATTTTTATACTCAACTTAATCAAACAAGTATTACATAATGAGAGGTAAGAATAAGTGAAGAAATATGAGACTAATAAATGAAACTAATTCAGACACCTATGAAAAAGCTACATGATCAGCTTGGTCAACTTAGTTTTACCAAATAGTTAAAACTAACATGTTGATAAATTATTGGGTTGAGATGGTTGACCTAGTTGGATATACAAGAAAAGATAATAGTCTAGAAACCTACTGAGTTGAGCTGGTCAACCTAGTTGGGTAGATAGGGAATATATAAAAGTTTGGAAGGTTATTAAGTTGAGTTGGTCAACCTATTTAGATAAAAAAGAAAAAAAAAGTTTAAACCTAGATGATTTGGTTTGAAAAAATAATTGAAGCAAACAAAATATATAATATTGAGTCATGTTGGTCGACTTAGTCTATTCACATGCAGTAAACTAGATCTAGTTGTCTAATCTAGTTGAGGCATACAACACAAAATTATATCAACACTGATTGATATAGTCTATAATAAAATAGAGAATAATAAGAAACAAGTAGGAAATTTAATTTTGTAACTACTAATGCTATATAATTATCTAAAAATAATATTAGGAAGTTTTACTAAAAAAAATTTGTTTGACAATGTAAGATTCCAAAGATACTTTCTTGTCCATTAGATAGTGATATACCAAAATTTCAAAGTTCTAACTATGGATGAAGTGTCTTTCCCATAACCCACTAAACCTAACTTCAAAGGTAAGATATAAGTAACTTTTTGATGCTAACCACTAACTAATGCACCACAAGATAAAATATATGGCTAGATTCCTAAGGTTCAATAAAAAGGAAAATCATGCAACTTTTGAAATACCATGAGGTACGTGGAAACTAAGACCAACTTTAGATCTATATTATGGCCATGAGTATTAAGGAAAACCCCTCACACCATGATATATATAAATGATAGAAAGTGATCATAAATATAATATCACATATCCCTTCCTGATAATAGATAAGTAGTTTTAAAACTATTGGTACACAGTTTGTAGGGTAAGCCACACAAAATGAAAATAAAGACAAAAATCAAGTCATTGAAAACTAAATTGAAAATTTTGAAAGAAAATAAATATGCAGCCAAATATTTTCAAAGTAAAAATGATTTTAAATACTTTTAAAATATATTTTAATTAAATTTATGTATGTTGAAAATAAAACACATAAAACAAGATCAAGCAGATCGATCTAGTTGAGCAAATAGGACAAAATAGAGTCAACATTGGTTGACACAGCCTGTTGTAAAAATAGGCCTGAAAACAAAAAAAATTAGTTATGTTGATTTTTTTAATTGTAAAAAAACATATATGTTAGTAATTTGATATGTTAGGCCAAATTACTACCCTTATTATTTGAAACTTTCCAAAAAATGGTCAATTTCCCTTTGTATCTGGTCAAATTGATCATTCAGACCTAAAAATATGAATTCTGGTCAAAAAAATAAAAAATGGTTTTAAATGGGTCATTAAATTATCCCAAAAAGTCTTTTAATATATTCAAAATCATAAAAATAGCCTAAGTCTGAAAGTTCAATTCATGAGAAAGTGTTTTGATATGTTAAATACCCAAAAAAGGCCCCATAAGCACTCCCACATGATAATTTGCAATATTAAAACATGGAAAAGTTTTTAAAAAGTCTAATTTTGCATTAATGGAACAATATTATTCTCAAATGTTCTATTTCAAGTGGTGGGATCTTGAATTAGCTTTTAAAAGGATAAAAAGAGCTATTCTCTTCATTTTTCAAGAGATAGTACAGAATCTATATAGTTTCCATACAACCCAGTGTAGGGGAGATAATATAAAGGGATATATATGATTCATGAGGATTTTAATGGTTATTAATGGAAATAAAGGACCAAAATCAGCCTTCTATTGACATTTTTCTTTTTGGCATAGAGGGACCTGCCTGCAGGTTTTTTGTTGGTACAAACTGTTGGAGGAGGGTATAGCTCTCAATTTTGGGGTGAAGAAAGAGAATAATAGGTATTATTTATGGTCTAAGTTTAACCTCAAATTGGATTATCCAAGCTCATACACCATTTAGTTGAAGATAAGTTAATTTATGCTACCTTACATCCAGGAAGGCAATTGATTTTCTCCAATTTCTCCTCACTTAGGTGGAGTTTCAATGAAATTAAAATTTTTATAGAAGATTGAGGACTTGATATACATTTAAATGGTATCCTTTAGGTGTTATTTATCCAATTTAGGGTCAAATATAGGTCTCAAACTCATCCAGTCAATCTGCAGTATTTTCAATCTTGCAGGGAAGATTTTTATGGTCATGGGAGAAGAAATTAGATTCAAGTTTTCAAGAATTTGGTGTTTACAATGTTTTAATAAAGTTTTATTGGTTTAAATTCATAAATATCAAATATTCTTCAATTTTCATGGCTAATAAATCTCATCTCCATGTTTTAAATGTGTCTCAAGAGACTAATTTAGCATGAATTAAGGTTTATTTGCTAATTTTAAGGTTTTTTGAGAAAACCATTTTCCTTTTTTGAGCCCTTTATCTCGTTCAATGGTATCCATTTTCATATGGAATTATTATCTTGTGTCTAATTTTGTCCATATATCCTTACCTTGGTTTTGTCATGTTTCTAATGCTTGTTTTCCACCTCATCCACATCCTCACTATGTCACTACCATACTCTAAGTCCTCCACTATGTTTTATGCTACACTTCACCCTCCATCATGTTTTTTTATCATATTTCCACTTCACTTCAAAATTACACCCATATCCATTACCTATTATCATCATCAAAGATCCATAGGTTAATTAAAGAGCAAAATGAGCACGATAATGAGTGTTTATTGATCATTCAGGGACACAAATATAGTCATAATGGACACTATAACAATTCATTATCAATCATTGATTATGAAGGGATAGGTACTAGACAAAGATTGAAATGAAGGTTTTCATTATGATGATCTTGCCAATTATTTTCATCCATTTCAACCAAGGAATAAACACCATCTTACTAGTTATGGGATCTTCCCTAGGGGTACAATCAACCATCATCTATATAAAATGACATCTCAGCCATCTAAAGCTAGATTAGGGCACATATAGGCATATTTCTAAAGTTAATTTTTGATTTTGCAATGATTAATGGAATAATCAAGGTTTTAAAGTACTATTTCATGATTGATACAATCACTTATATAAGTGGAAGGCAAAAAACCAAGTATCAATATAACTATAGTAGGTGGTTGTTTGAGTTTCAAAGAGACCTCAAGTAGGTTTTGGATACAAAACATTGTCAATAAAAGGTTGACATATAACAATAATTCCCATGTTAAGTGATTTGGAAATTTCAATACTAACAAGGGAAGGGTTTTCATTTCAAAAAGGCCTTAATTCACCTATAGTGCCCTAGGCACATCCTACAGGCATAGTCTTAGGCCTAGAGCATAGTTAAGTTTTGATATTAGTTCTTTAAAGCTTTAAGAATTTGTTGGTTAATTATTTGTTGATGATGAATAGTGAGGTGAGTGGTTTCCTCAGAGGGTAATATGAAAATTATATTTTGGATTGATATGTACACAATGAAATTTATAGCTCAATAAAACCTTATAGGCCTCTTTTGGGGATTTACACCTACACCAGACTGAGACAGTTATGACATTTCAAGGCTCAAGTTGGATATAGACCATAGTAAGCATCATGCTCATAATAGTATTGAAATAATTAATATTATGAGTAATATCAAGTAAGAAAGGCATTTCAAGTTACAAATAGGCCTTTTGGAAAACACTAATAACCTACAACCAACACCAATTGTAACCCTATAGTCAACCATGCTAGAAGGCAAGGGTTCAAGAGGGTTTCATGATAGTTGTAGGGTTTAAAACTTAAAAGTATGATGTTATGGATATGGTGCTAGAATATATAGATAGGGGACCTTTGTACTTATTGCCTCAATCTTTTAAACCTTCCAAGTACCTTCATAGTCCATATAAGATAGTCTTTAAATAACCAAGCACATTGAAGGAAATGCTTGTCAAATGTTTTGGGGCCCTAAAATAACTAATATATACATAGAATATATATAGCATCACCAAGAGTCAGATAAAGAAGAAAAATTAATCTTACAACACTACCTACAATAATCTTAATAAGCCTTACCTAAAGCTACCACTAAGAAGAACCACAGTCAATGAGTGAACGATACATTAGGTGTGTTGTAATACATTTCAAGGGGATTTAGTGAATTATTCAATAAATAATCACTAAGTACATGGAGATAAAAAAAAAATTAACATTATGATTGTAAGCAAGAAGGGATTAGAAGTTACCCTATAGTCATCATCAATTATAACTCATAGTCCTATAGGGTAACCTATAGATAGGTAGGTGAATGTATTCCAACGGAGGTCTTTAGAAAGGTGTTGAAGTGAGGGTATATTCATAGAAAGTGGATGATGATGAATATGATAATCATGGTCTAGCCTAGTATGAGGTCATGATCATTTACAACCCTCTCAATGGAACTTACAGCTAAGAGAGGATTTTAAGCAAGTGTTTGAATATCTACAAGATTGTGTAAGGTTAGATCAAGTTTTTTAACCTTCAAATAAAAAATAGGAGATTGAGTTTGGAAATCTGAGGAAGAGTGCAAAGAATAAAATCATGTCAAGACTAAATAAGGGCTTAATAAGAGGTATAAAATGTAGGATACAACCCCAATATCACCCTATAGCCTATCTAAAACACCCTACAGGCCTGTATGGAACTTATCCTGATAGGGTAGGGTTTTGATCATCAAATGGGCCTTTAAAGGGATCTAGAAAGCATGAATTCATATAGGGTTGTGAAAACCATCCTAATTTGGTTTATAATGTATCAATTATCAAGAGAAAAGCAAAAATATGACCTACAACCACCATAAAAGGTTTACAAACATAGTCACACCACAACTATGAATTATAGTCTTGTTTTCAAATTGATAATTTTAATGGATTTCATATTGTAATTTTAATTTCCATGATCAAAAAAGCATATAAACAAATAATAGAATTTTTTGGCCATTATAAAGGGGTAAGTGAAGTTTTTAAGAGACTAAAGTAGTCATACCTGAGGAAGATAAAAATCCCATAGCCATCAATGAAGGAAGCATAGTGACCTAGTGAGAGGTTTTATGTCTCAAGACCTAGATAGTCAAATGGGTGATGATGATTTTCAAACACTAGGAAAGGATGAGGGATTTATCAAGAACATGGATACATTTAGGTTCACCTAACTTTGAACACATTCAACTAAACATATATTGTCATCTTCCATGATTGGTTCATGTTGCTTAAGAGTTAATGGTTTATTTAGGGATATCCTATGCAATAAAAACATCTATCTAGTGATAATTTACATCAATAATTATTTTAATTAATTTATATGGAGAATTTACAACCTCAAGGGAATGAATTACTCAACCCATTGTATGGACTATGCACAGGTGAATGCTTATAAAGCTTGGTTTTGGGTCAATTTCCATAAAGAAGATGTGTGGAGGAACTTAATTTGATATAAATAGTATTTATTAACCTAAATAAGATGCATTAGTCACTAAATATTCTCAAAATACATCAAAATCCACCTAATAAAACAAAACTCAGATATTTGAGAAAGCCTAAATGCCTTGTTGGAGGTCAAAGCATGCTTGAAAATAGGGGTAGAGTATGCTTTCAAAATCTTGAAAGGAATATTGGATAATGAATGATGAATTTAATCTTAAAAATACTTTAAAAACCATGAAATAACCTTAAAAACACTAAAAATTAGTCAAATATGTAGACAGTCCATGCACAAGGGTCAATTTTGAGGGAAAATTAAGGTTTCTAGGAGCTACAAGTGGAATTTTGACTTGAAATTTGGCATACAAGGTCATAATCAGTTGTATACCATTATTAAAAAATTTAATTTCCATTGGATGAGTAGAGATACTCACTATTTTGTCTCAGACCTTAGTCTATCTGTTAGAGATCACCATTGGAGTAGCATCATTTTAGAGTGCTACAGGGGTTTCTAAGTCCAATTAAAAGTTTTAAAATAATTATATAATGTTTCAACATCATAATAATACCTTTAAATAGTGTCATAACTTCAAATTTTAAGAAAAACATGATCATATAGGCTTTTACAAGCAAACATGCTTATAGGCCAAAAGGGCATTTTTAGAATTTTAAAGAAATTTGTGCTTTCAGAGTGTTTTGATAATATGGTATAGGTCCCATAAGAAATTTTTTATGATTTTTGAAGTAGGTAAAGAGTCATTTTCATCTTGGTGAAGTTTTTCACTTTTTGCAGTTCTAGACACCCTTCCAAGCCTCCTATTTAGATGCTCATATTGTTCACCATGTGTGGAGTTTGGCCAAAAAATCTTAGTATGTTTTGAAGACCCATATTTAATTATAATTCATTAACAATTGAGATCAGTTCAGAGGATATGATTTATGAATAATCATTAAGAGTGTATGCAACTAAGAATGTAATCAAAACCCTATAGGTAAATTTCCTTTACATGGTAAATTTTCATATATTTTGCATGGGAACCCAATTTTGTTAGGGATGTTAAGGGGTTAAGTGTGATATGTATCAATGGAAACATTTAAGAATTTAGAGGTCTGAACTTCATGAATCATCATTTTGAATATTCAGCTTTAAAACTCTCTAAAACCCCTAAAGAACCAGTTTTGAGAAAAGTGGATTTTATTTCCATCAAATCATCTTGAATAAACCTTAAAAAATTAAAACATAAAGCAAACTTAGAGAGGATTCCATAAATATAAATTTTATGTATGGATCTATATAGATAAGGGGAAAAATCATGTTTTTTGTGGAAAAAAGCATGTAAAATAAAATACAAAGCAGTTCAATGAATCTAATCAATGGATATCAAATATCAAGACTTTTTATTCATCCTAAAATATTCATTTTATAATAATTCATCCTAGAAGTACTACCAGATTGATCAAAATGGCCAGTCTATAGGAAAATGGAGTAAAATAGGCCTAGTCAACCCTATTCACTGAATGATGAGTGTTTCTTTCATAAAAATCACATTCTTGTGATAATAAAAGTTGTTCCAAGTATAATTCATTATTTTTTTAGGTTTCATGACTTATTGTTGCAGGTTTAATGGTGTCCAAGTGCATAGATTAGCCTTTAGGCCTACAAGGCCTAATAGGCCTAGTTGGTCAAATGGTCAACTTGAAGTTTGGCATTTGATGGCTATTTAAGGAGTTTTAAAAGGAGTTTATATGCTTCATATCTACTATTGTATGAATGTATTCATGCACTTATCACTCTTCAAGGTCCATTTCCATGTAAAGGAGGGTTATTTTGGGATAGACTAGTCTTTTACTTTAGTTGACTAATTCTCAACTCTCACTCTTCAAGGTCCACATCTATTCTTGGTGATCTTGTTAATTGAAATCTTTCAATCACTTCAAAATAACTTCAAGCTTGAGTTATCCATTAAAAGTAATAGTATAGCTTTCATGAAAAAGATTGACTTGTGAAACATGGGCCCACCATCTTATTCATATGCCAATTCTGAAGATCATGCAATTTTTAGGGAGTTTGAAGTTATTTGAAGAATTGTTTTAATATTGTAAATGGAGTTAGTCTTGAGTGAGTCAGCAAAGACTAATCCTTCTCCCTTTTCAAATGCCAAATTATCTATGGGTAGATTTAAAACATATATATTGGTTTTTACAATCCATTATGAATAATTCCTAAAGGCAAAATATAAATTGTACTTGACACCATTTATCAATTAAAGAAGATTTTTTGCATATGAGTTTGATATCAAATCAAAGTGTATTTTCACTATGTACCAACATACAAGTGAGATATATGTCCCCTTTTTTCAGGTCCTTTCCACATCTACTATGAAAATGTCACCCTCTACAAGTCATTTGAAGAGATAGGAATAAAATTTTCAATCCAAAATCATCTCAATCCTTCATCTAAAATACTAATGTTTAGGGGCAATTTGAAGACTTCCTATTGATTTATGTGTGCCTTAATTTCAATATATTTTAGAGGATAAACAAAATTTGGGTGCATCACCAAAATAGGTATAATTTCCCTTTTCATCTTCTTTCTTCCCCTTTTCACCCCCAAAAATTAAAGTAGATTAGTTTTAACATTAGAACTTAAGGGAACCAACCCTCTCTAGAGGTTTTTCTCAATACATAGTCACCCGCACTTCGAGAAGTTCCAATTGTAACACCTGGAGAGAAGGTATGTCTTACACATATTCAAATTGGGTACACTTTAGAGTGATAATAATAGACACATAACTAAATAATTAAAATTTAATAGAACTAAAAATTGATGAAAGTAGTAAGGAAATTTTAAAATTTTAACTATTGTAGCTAAAAAATAGTAATTGAAAATTGATTAAAATTTATAAGACTAAAATAATAATACATTAAGATTGGACCAAGAAAATATAAAAATATGGACCTTATCGATTGAGTTGTATTGTTGAGAGTGCTAAAATTCTATTGACTGGGTCATCCAGGCAAGACTTGGTCTTGCATAGGTAAAAAGGTGAAAACATATCAATTAAATAGAGTTGACTAAGCTAACTTAGTTTGAATAAAATTGATAAACTAAAGATAGGGGAATAAGAATAGATTTACTAGCATGATCTATTTTTCTAAAACTGAAGAAAAATATTAAATAAATAAATAATATCAATTACCTTGACTTAGTTAATTATAATTAAAATTACAAAAAATAGGAAAAATGACCAAGTCAATTCTCATAATCAGGTTAGATAAAAATGGATCCCTAAAAATAGAGTAAAGAACTAAATCGATCATCACATTCTATTTTATATAAAAAGTAGATTTATAGATAGATAAAATGACCAAGTCAATTAACACAACCTAGTCGACTAAGAAATAAATTTGCACATAAAAGATGAAACTTGATTGACCTAACAATCTAGTTGACTAAAATTTATGGATTTGAAGATAGATAAATGAACTAGATTGATAAATGTGATCCAGTTGAATATAAATGAAAAATTAAAAATAGGGTAGATTCACATCGAGATCACCAAAATGTACGCAAAGAATTTGGATAGATTTATAACTTGTCCTACTTAGTGAATTTCAAACTAATAAAAAATAATCTTACCAAGAAACCCTTGCATAGATATTTATATCAGATACATGACTAATTTGGATTTGATAAACCTACCTAAGGGATCTCTTATTACAAAATAATACAAGAGAGGGTTATAAATCCTCTATTCAAGTAGCATTACATAATAACCTTGCCCAAGTATATAATACATGAAATAAAACTAATCTAATCAAGTCAATGTAAAGATAATCTAAGCAAGGATTAAAACATTCAACCTATTAATCTATGCAATATCTATATATCAAATGAAAGAGTAAAAGTTAGGAATACTTACCTTGACTGAACCTATCGATCCTTAATCTCTCCCTTGGCCAATGATGATTTAAAAGAGGTTGTTGTGTATTTTTAAGAATAACACTATAGGAATAAAATCTAGGCTAAAATAATCTTAATTTTCATCCAAGACTTTCCTATAAGACGAGATATCTTCATTCCAAGGAAAAACTCTAAGCAATGACTCATCAAATATAGATCTAAAAGAATTGTGATTTTTAATATTGTCAAAATGAATGTTCCTCTCTATTGGGTTGAAATTAAGTTGGTATTTATATCAAAGGATTGACCCTAAGGGTATATTCACAAAGTTGGGGGACAAAAAAGTGACATTGAGGGAGAAATATTTTTGTTTTGCAAAGGGTGTATGCCTTTTTTTAAAATTAGGTATGGCACTAAGCCAAAATAGTATACACCTTTTAGCCTACAAAGGGCATACACCCTTTGGCCCACAAATGGAATATTACCTTTGGCCCATAAATGACATATGCCCTTTGGCATTATACAAAGGACATATTACCTTTATCGAGCCACAAAGGGCATACACCATTTGTGGGCCAAAGGGCGCATGCCCCTTATTTTTTTTAATGTTTTTTGCCTCTTCCTCCCATTTTCTAAAACTCATGTTTTGTTTTGTGCATTGAAGGAGTGAGATTGAATTTTTGGGAGGATGTGCATGCTTTAGTTTGATCTTGCCAACATAATTTCACATTTTGATCATGGTCTCAAGTATGTTTATTGTTAAATTTCAATTTTGGGGTTTCAATTTATATGTTTTATACATAGGATTTAAATTTAAAATTGTATTTAAGTCTCACATTTCCTTAAAATATTGTATATAAAATTCAATGCATTTATTTCCTAAAGAAAACATAGAACAAAACCATGATCAAAGCCCTCAACATTTTAACTTAATAGAATAAGAAGTTGGATTATATAAACAATATAATTAAAAAAATGAACAATTATAAATTATTATCAATGGTTTGTATCAATCCTCAACTCATAGTAGATTAAATTCACTTAAAAGTACATTGGAGGGGATTTTAAATGAAGTGGAAAATGCCACATAATAACTTGATTCAATGTTACATCAAAGAAATGTCTTGAAACAATATTATTTTGATAAATTATCATATGAGGATGTAAAAAAAATATAACAAAAGAAGATGTGTGCATGCTTTTTTAATTAATATTGGAACCAATCAACCACCACAAGTGAGTTTCAAACACAATAGTATTGATTGGTGTGTTAATATAGAGATAAAAGACAACTTTTAGGGTAGGTGGTGGATGGTGTTTGATGTGCCTCCATGTAATAATAATGAGGTTCCATTATACTTTTTGAGAAAACTTTATTATGAGTTAGTGTTGCATGAAATACCAAATTATTTTGACATGAAAGCCTCCTAAGGTAGAGGATATGGATCCTCATTTGATAGACCTAGTTCTAGGTGGGGCCAAAACCACCCTAACTAAGTTTAGAGAAATAGAAGGACAATAACACATCCCTAAAAAATTTCATTGTACCACACAGATGGACTCCCTTGAAGTAGTTACTAGACTCTCACAAGTTATGATTGACCATATAATTCATACACTAAGGACTTATATATAGGCTATAGGTGGTGGGAATATAACATTGGTATTGATGTTAGTGATATTGATGATAATGGTATTGGTTCTAGTGGTATTGGTACTAGTGGTATTGGTGCTAGTTTTTCTCCTACACTTCCTACATATCATTGCACATTATGTGGGAGGAAGTGTATTTGACCTCCTATTTAGGTATGATATACATAGGATACATCTATGGAAAGTAGACCTATATTTGTGTAAAAAACTAGTACCTAAAAGTTTATGTCATTTACAATTGTTTCAACATCTCAAGACACCAATATAGTTTCTTCAGTACCTCAGGACTTCAACATGCCTTAGTGTATGCCATATTTTTTTACTTTATTACATTAGGAGACTAACATGCCAGAGTATACATCATATGTAGATGATCCAATAAATCATGACACTATCATGTCAAAATTTATGACACCTATAGTTGCTTCACCACCCCCTCTTAGAATATGTCAGCCTATTAAGCAAGACTTATCCACTTCACCATATATATTTGATACACATACTTAATTTTAATTATAGTTTATTTATGTATGTAAAATAATATTAAGTTTATTTTCTAGAATGTGTTTACTTAATTTACTAATATTTGACTATAATTTTAAATTATTTCTTTTATAGATGATTAATGATATTTGGGTGCCTCAATATGCCTATATTATATTGTAGAGGCTGAAATTAGCACTAATGTATCCTACTCTTAGGTTTGGAAACTTAAAAATTACATAAATTTCTATTTAATGTTAAATTACATAAAACACAGTATCCTAGATAGAGTTGAAACACTCTCATGTAAGTTTACCATAGTTGTGTTTCATTTTGAAGAAATTTTTCATTCTCAACTTACATTTCTATCTCACATTCTTGTTTTAAGCCAAAATTTTCAAATATGAGCTAGGTCATGTGATGATTCTATAATGATAAGAACACAATAACTCTATGATACCAATAATAATCATAGTCAAAATATTAAACTAATTACCAATTTTGGATTTATCTTGATAGACCAATGTATCCATATAGTGGACTCAACCATTGTTTTATCTCATTGAATTTAATCCATAAATGAGCTTTTATGTATTCATTTTCCTTTGAAAAAAAATTATCTTTTAGGATAGATTATAGTCATAGATTTTTTATCATGCTCATTGGATTCACACATTATTCATATCCATATAAAAATACTATGTTCTATGACTACTCAAAAACTAAAAAACACAACCTAAAATTAACTCTAAAATCATTACACAACACACTAATTTATTCAACTACTAATTTTTGTTTATTGGACTTAAATTAGGTTTAATTTTATTTGTTTCATAATTGACCTATTTCATTTATTAGTTTTATAAATGATGAGATATGTTATGATCACCCCACATGGATGAGAACAATGTTTTACTTATGTTGTGATTCCATCTCAAGCTCCACTATCTTTGCAATAACTCATGATTCAGAAATAGAGACTGGTGAGAACACATGTTGTAAAATTGATTTTTAGTAAAATTACTTTTTATCTTTATATTTGTATGCACATATAGTTAAAATATATATTTATGCTCTATGGGAATCTCCATCATGGGTATATTTATGGTCTCATATCCCAATACAACCATTTAGGTGGCATATAGTGAGTCTAGAATCACCTCATCTCAAAATTTTGTTTAAAGAAACTCTATCATTTAAAATGTCATTTTAATGCATTATAATTTATTTTTAATATGTTATATAGACACCATAGTTTTCTAATGTTGTGGGAGATACATTTGGTGCTTCACAAGTTGACAAGGGATTTTATCCCCATAATGAGTCATGTATCACTCCTAGTTCTACATCTATGGTAAGGAAGTTCAATTTATTTGGAGGTAATGAGGAATAGGAAAGCTAGTTGTTGTGCTAGGGGTCTAGTTGTAGGCACTATCTTTTTAATATGTCAATATTGCCCATATTATATGCCTATATGACACATTTTTATATGTACATGCTATGGTATACATTGTTTCTTGATATATGTCCTATTAATTGTGTCATTATGACATAGATATTTGCATATACCCATATATACTATTTGACATTCTCATTTTAATGATCTTGTAAATATTACAACCATTTATACACATGATAATTTCATTGTGATAATTTTATTGTTACCTTATTTCTATTACTAATATCTTATTATTATATGAATGAGTTTAGTCCTTATGTTATTTCCTCGTAGTTGAAATCTAGATGTTAATTTAATCCAATTGTGCACCTTTTTATAGTTAAATTTCTTGTGATTAGAATGGAAGTTTGTGTTCTTATGAGAATGATGTTTTTATGGATATTATAGTATTTTCCTATGGGTTATTTAATTCTCTAATATATTATAACATGGTTACTATTGTTATGGATATTCTAGTATTTTCTTGTAAGTTGGTTACTAGGACTAAAACTTAGTTTCTATGCCTTTTTAGACAATAAGAACTTGTTATATGTCATTGTAGATTTATCAAGACCTCAATTATTTGTTTTGGGATTAAAACTTATGTATTTTTCCTGCTAGATGATACAAGTAGACATTATCTTAGGTCTACTTACCAAGGTATTTTAGGTTTTCCTGTCACTTCATTTTCAAACTTGTTAAAAGCCTTCAAAAAATATTTTAAATCAATTGAATAGACTTAAAACAATATTCTTACCTTGTACTAGGTCTCCTTGTCTCTTTTAGGCTTTGTACATTTTTTATGCTTGTATTGTACATTAATCAAATATATTTATGACTCCACTATGAATTCTCATACTTCTCAAAATTCTTAAAAACTCTCCTTCCTCCATATACTAATCTGATGCCTTTATTTTAGTTTGGTTTTTATCCACAAAACATATAATCAACCTTATTGGGTTTTGATAACTCATCTATGGATTCAATATCCTTCAATGGATCTTGATATCTAACTTGGATGATTATTTCATTATCAAGGTTTCTTTTATGACTAATAAAATGTATTATAACTTATCACAAATTCCTTTACATTCTTGAAGATTTTTAAGGCATAGTTTCTTCATTATGCTAATAGGCCTACAACAAAACTTTCGATGAAATTAGGTTTAAAAAAATACTCATATGGTTTTTTAAACTCCTTTATGTTTGAATAAACATAAATAAAATCCTTTTAGAGGTTATAAACTCCTTTCTTAAGGTCAAACTTTAATTTTGGACATAATAGGGATAGTGGGATATTAAAGCATGTTAGGCTTCATATTTGGAGTTGGAGTTCAAACAAGATTTCACAAGGATTCAAAAAACAATATTGTTGTAGTAATATAAAATGTCACTTTAGTGTAATAAGTTTTACTTGAGACCACCCTACCCATAACTTAGTCATAGACCTATATTAGGGCCTCTTTCAGCCCTTATACAACTTTTGTGTAGGTATTACACATCCCTAGACATACCAAAATTATTCCTATACCTTCCCATAGGGGTCCAAGCCCCTAGTGCACTAGGTTATTCCACATGGACACTAGAGTGATCCTTTGGACACTAACACATTATGATAGTGACCAAGGGACAATGCTAGTGTCCCTTACCTAATTTCAACCCCAACATATATATTTTCAATTCTTAAGACATATAGGGTCAGCCTAGACCTATTTCACACTCCACACAAGCACTATATTAGTATAAATACATGAATTTTATCCATTTACCCTCTAGATGGAAATCAAATGAAAATACACATAAATACACTTAGAACAAATGGTGCATAATCAGGATTATCGATCCCTATTCTACCCTACTTCTAAATATAATCATGTACAACCATCATAAGCTTAGATTACATAAATTTCCAATCTCAATCCTTACTCAAAGAACTTAAGTTTACACTCATACTAGTATTAACTTAAACTTTTAGCAACACTTATATTGGGATAATTGCACCAGGCTTGATCCCCTCTTGAGGTGTTGGTATTTAGGAAAATCTCAACATAGTAAGGTTTTGAGAACATCCAACCTACCTAGTTAACATCACACTTTTATTAATTGTGCCACTCAAATACCTTAACAACATCGAGATTTAGTGTATTCATAAAAAAAATCTAAAATAGGTCACATATAGTGAATCAGGTTTCATCCACATAAGAACAAGCCTATTAGACTCAAACAACTATTCTTATAAGTTTACATCAGTCCCTGCATAAGGACACTAGCAGAGTGTGTTACTATCCAGGGAGACATGTTATTGTCTAAGAGGAATGATGACACCTAGATCCCATTTATGACACCCTCATTAGATTTTATACCAGTTTTAATCCTCCAAATCATTTATCTTAGTTAGTTTCTAGGTAAGTATTTATTTGTGTCATTCATTGCTATTTTTAGAAAGATCAGATTAGGTTAATTCTTACACAAACACATGGATGTATTTATTCAATAATCTACTCTACTTATACCATTTAATAACCCATGGTTTAAACTCTATAATTCCCTTTAAAAATTAAATCATTTGGTGAACATGACTTAATTCAAATACTACCAAACCCTATCCCTATATGCTACTAGTGTTTATATCCTTTTTTTTCCTATTT
Source organism: Torreya grandis (assembly GCA_037957365.1). Taxonomy (NCBI): domain Eukaryota; kingdom Viridiplantae; phylum Streptophyta; class Pinopsida; order Cupressales; family Taxaceae; genus Torreya; species Torreya grandis. The sequence goes on along the minus strand of JARHVA010003486.1, from coordinate 1,919,307 downwards.
CCCTTGGTTGTGTTAGGATTTTTTGATTTTATATATTCTATTTTAGCAGCATTCTTTCATTTTATTTTCTATATGCCATCTCAAAAAGTTATATCTCTTCCTTTTGGAAGAAGTGTTAGGCTTAGTGGTAATCCTATTAAGCATACTCAAATTTTTTATATTCCAGCTTATACCATGGATAAAGGACCAATTAAAAACCATATAGTGTATTATATAAACCTTTATTTTGTGGAATTCAATGATAATACATTAAAATATTAGAAATACAATCAAGATCAAAATGATACACAAGATGGGAATCAAAACACACTCCCCCCACTTGATAATGAAAGTCTTATAGTCAATAAGGATGCAATTCTACAAAGTTTTATAGATATAATTTGTGAATAAACCCCATGATCATGAATAGATTATGAAATCCATAATGGAAATAAATAAAAAATCCAATAATGGTCAATCTTCTACTCCCCCAGATGCCAATATTATTACACCTACTATGGGGGCAAATCAGATTATACAACAACCTATTCTAACTTGTCAACCTTAAACAATGGAAACACCTCATATGGATAGTACACATTCCTCCTCACCAAATTTATAATCCCTTATGAATGAGATCCATGATATATAGACCAAGGTATTATATCTTCAACAGGGTGCCACCAGACCATCTCATGCCCTGGATTCTCATGTTCTTATACATACACTTTTTGCATAACATATATTGAAAATTCCTTTGCCCTCAAGATTTATGGTACCCAAACTTACTTTATATGATGGTAAGGGTGACCTAGATCATCATCTATGAACTTTTCATGTAGAATGCTTAGACTATGTGTCTAATGATTGGCTCTTTACTAAGTTTTTCCCTTGTAGTTTAAAGGACTATTCATAGCAATGGTTCTATGTTATTCCTAATTAGTCCATCACAAAATTAAATCCATTAGCAGATTTTTTTTGGCATACTTTTTAATCAACATCAGTGATAAGGTTTCCTAGTCTCAAGTTTCACAACTCAAACAAAAATCCAATGAGTCAATTAATAAATATGTCTCGAGATATAAAACTATATTAGTAAAGATGACTATCTATATGGAATATAAATAACTCTAAGAAATATTCAATAGAAATTTATTACAATCATTTAATGAAGTTATCATATTAAAAAAGTTTCCATCATTCATATATATTTTCCATATAGTGAAATAATGTGAAGTCAAGATTCTCTCCATGGGTAAACTAAAGTACAAAACTGGATCAAATTCACATACTAAGAGTTCTAATAAGCCTTTGTAAAGGTGAAACCTAGTGAGAATAATAATGATTCAAAAATTATTGTTAATGTAACTTTAGAGCCACCTCCAAGGAGACATTTTATGAATCTTCCTCAATTGTCAACATGTGTTCTCCAACAAATCTTGGAATACAATGTCATATCTCTCCCTCCCATCAAAGAGGTTGATACAACTAGGCCTCTTCTAAGGAATTATGATGCCAATGTATTCTAAAAATATCATAGGACACTAGGCCATACTAAAAATAGATGCATTATCTTATGACATAATATATAAAATTTGATAGAAGCTAATATCATTGATGTTATCAATCCTACAAAGGAACCTATACCACAACAAATGGAAGAAAAATAATTTAAAATATTTCCAAATCCATTTCCAAAACTTATAGTGAATGATACAATAGGCACTTTAGGTGTTCATTATATATATCAGGCATAACCACCATTAGTGTATTATCAGACTCATATAGTGGATCCACATCATCTACATAATATCATGGGCGTATCATAATATAATGTTAACTAGACCTCTTATCACTTTTTTAGAGCAGGAGATAGTTGATGATGACACAATTTTATATGTACTCTTTGTGCAAGCCTACACTAATCATCATCCTATTTAGAGTGTCATGGTTGATAATAGGTCAAGTATCAACATGTGTACTATCACACTTATATATCACTTGATTTATTCATAAGAGGATATTTCTTAAATAGATACAATTATTCATGGATTTAGTGGCCATATCTAGAGTTCCATTGGGGATATTTTAATTCCATTAAAGGTTGGACTCACACATGTGGCCATCAAATTCATAGTAGTACCTAGTGCAGACACATCTGACATGTTATTGGATAGGCCTTGGATATAATAGATTCAAGTCATTATATCCACTTTACATATATGTTTTAATTATATACATGTAATTAGGTGGTTATAGTTGAGGTCCTTCCATATGATTATCCTTTAACTATTCCACAACCACTTATACAACAGTCACTAGTTATAGTTCTAGGCACATATTCTATTAGCACATTTTATATGTCAATTGAGCCACTAGTGTAGGTGAGGTCTACTCCTACAATAGTACAACATATGCACACTCTTTCATAAAAACCTTTATTATAGAGACCCCTGTTTAAGATAAATGTTGTATATTTTTAGGACCTCTCTCTCCACCACCACACAAATCAATGTTATAGTAAAGAGAATCCACACTAGTTATAACTTCTTATACAAGATGGGTTCCCAAACACACCATGGTTCACATGCCATTTCAATTAGCTTAAAAAATTAATAGCACTAAAACACATGCAATTTCAGCTACATATTACTTAGTATATTTGATTCTCATATCCCATATACCTTATTCAATAGCATGCACAATTAGTCTTCCTTTATTTAACATAGGCCATATTGATTATGAGTTTATTGCAAGACTCATCGGGTAGTATGTTCCTCTCTACTTGTACATAACTTATGTTACCTTTCTCCTTGTATATAGTTTCATTTCCATGATTTATTGTGCATAGATTATGTACTTAGATAGCATAAAAATAATATAATATCTCTAAAACACAAAAACATTTAGATATTTCTCAAAAAAATAAAATTTATATTGTTTGCATATCCATGTTTACATTATTTATAATTTTTAGGTATTACATATGCTAGATATCTTAGTATAGTTAGTTTTATCATACATACATGATTCACTTGTTCTCTTTTATGGGTCATAGATTCTTATAAGACTCAAGTCCAACACATAGATCTAGAGTTTATACTATCTACCCACTAGAACCACATACATAGATACAAAGATTCAACATTGATATATTAGCCCATTGGGGGCATCCTATACATAGCTTTTATATTACTAAGTTATATAATTCTATACTAATATTTTTTTCTGACTAGTACTACTATAGACTCAATTTACATACATATTTTTTCTTATATAGATTTGTACCACATGTTCATGCATACATTCATTTTTATCTTTCCTAGTTTAGACTTGACTATGTCTCTTTATTTCTACATATATTTGAGGACATTTAAATATGACATTGTTATATAACTCTACACCAATTCCTTTCATTATATGCGTGCTTTGGACATGCACCCATGTCCTTGAGTGTGATTTCTTGATTATGTATGTAGATATTTGAACATGTTCTTCTATGGGATCTAAGCCAAACTACTTATTATTTATGTATGTGTACATTTAAAAATGTCCTTATATGTATTAATTTATTATATTTAGTGACATCATACCATGTCCCTTGTATTATGACCCCTTGTCTTACTTTGCATGTCTCGTGTGTTTATATGTATGATTTCATGTATATGTCATGTCTATGAACATTGTCTCTTTATTGTTGCTGGCACACTCATTTTTCAATGCCTTGAGTGATCTCATGCATCTCCCCTTCCTCCTTGTGTGTTTTGATGGACATCATGCCCCATCCCCTAGGTAGTTTACACATATTAGTACTCAGATTTTCTATTCATACACATGATTACTTTGTTATATATATCTTGACAACTTTGTGAATGATAGATATAACATACATCATACATTACCAACTTAAGCTCAAACTCTTTTACATTTATATGTCATGCATACACATTATATAGGTTTATCATGTAGATATCATATGTTTTTATCCTAACACAAATCATGCAAAGCTTTTCTTTTGAGGATAGTTATTGCATAGGTATAACAACTTCACTCAAAAGAGGATGAATTCACAAGGGTTTATCATAGAGATTAGGCCATTTGAGTGCACTCAAAGTATAATTTTTAATACACACATAGAATTAAAAAACTCATAATCAAGAAAACTTAGTGGAAAATAGTCAAATAGAGATCAGATTTAGTTTGTTAGAGAAACAACATAGAGGACACTAGCATGAAAAAAAGGACACTATCATGGTACACTACTATCTAAGGAACTATGTTACTATATATTATCCCCAAAAAAATAAAAATCTAGATTTGATAGAAGAACACAGTAGTTACAGTCTAGATTTTCACAATTTCAATCATATGTTATCAGATTTGATTAGTTTATCTCAATTTTACATAGAATCATACCAAGTTTGCTAAAATTTAGGGCATCATTCATGACATGATCACTCATATTTAAGTTTCATATATACATAGACATATATTGATACAACTCAATTTAAAATCCATATGCATAGTTGTTAGAATTGGGGGCATGTGTATGGAACTTTTTTTTAAATGATCTATTTTTCACTGGATCATCTTATATGGAATAAAAAATCCATGTAATTATTTTTATTTTATACTTCATACACCACTTACACTAGGTTTCACACCATATCAATGCCTTATTCTATCTACATTGGTTGGGATTTCCACACAATCCTTAAACTACATTCTTGAGTGCCCAAGAGGCCCCTTGGTTATTTTACATATTAGAGTTTCCAAGTGGCCCTAGAACCATCCTAAATAGTTTTAAGTACATCTTACTATTTCATTCACATATTCATCTACTACACATGGGTAGGCAATGATGGATTCATAGCCTAATTGAGATATTAAGCCACCTACATAGGAGGGTTAGACAAGCCATCTATCTAATCTAAACTATTCATAATTCATGATCTAACAAGTAGGGGTGGGAAATGATGGAGTCAAAGTTAGATTGAGTTATTGATCCACCCACACATGGGGATTGAGTAAACCGTCATCTCAATCCAAGCTACTCACCATTTGATCACCAGCTACACACACATATGATATCACCAGCTTTTAGCATTGGTTAATGTACCCAACAAGGTGTATTCTTTCCTTTCCTTTCTCTATTATCTCTTTACTTATTTTGTATTTTATTTTGATATTCCTTAAGTAAGGATTGATTCATCCATGTTTCATTTATAGGATACATAATGGTGCATGTTTCACATGCTTGAACCCAAATTAAAAGTTTTTGATTCATAGGTAGGTTCAAGTAAGCTTATTTTTCCTTTATCCCAGTCATTTTTATTTACTACATTTATAGAAGAAGGGGGGTAAATGTAGTCATATAAAATTTCACTTGAGTGTAAAGAGTGTTACTTGAGACCACCCTACCCCTATCTTAGCCTTAGACCTATCTTAGGGCCTTTTTTAACTGTTATCCAACTTTATGGTAGGTATTACACATCTTTAGACATCCCAAAATTAGTCCCAGACCTTCCCCTAAGGATCTAAACCCCTTTTTCCATAGGTTCTACCACCTAAACACTATCACACTTGTTTGAACATTAACACACTCACTAGTGACCAAGGGATCATGTTAGTGTCGCTTTCCTAATTTCAACCATAATGGATATATTTTCAATTCCTAAAATACTTATGGTCAACCTAGACCTATTTCACACTCTACACAAGCACCAAATTAATATAAATATATGAATTTTATCCCTTTACCCACTGGATGTAAATTAGATGCAAATACCCATAAATAAGCTCATAATAAGTGTTAAACAATCAAGGTTATTGATCCCTATTCTACCTTAATTATGCATGTAGTCATCTAAAACCATACTAAGCTTAGATTACACATATTTCTAGTCTCAATCTTTACTCAAATCACTCAAGCCAAAACTCATACTAGCATTCACTTGCACTTACACCAGTACTTAGATTGAGATAACTACATTGGGATTGATCCTCTCTCAAGGTATTGGCAAGTAGGAAATTCTCAACATAGTGGGGTGTTGAGTATGTCTAACCTACCTAGATAACATCACACTTTTACTACTTGTGCCACTCAAATACCCTAACAAGATGAAGATCTATGGTTTGCATAAAAAACTAATCCAAAGTAGGTCATATAAAATGAAAAAAAAATTATCCACATAAGAATGGTCCTATTAGACTCAAAAATAGCTGATCTCAAAAGTTCACATCAGTCCTTGCATAAGGACACTATCACAATGCACTACTATCTAGGGAACCATGCTACTATCTAGGATGAATTATACTATATGTATCCTATTTATAATACCTTGATCATATTTTGTACCATTTTTTATCCTCTAGATCATATGTATCGGTTAGTTTCTAGTTAAGTATTTATGTGTCATTAAATTCTATTTTTTGGAAATATCAAATTGGGTAAAATTTTGAGCAAATTAATGGTTGTATTGATTGCTTATTTATTCCCTAGTTTACTATACTCAAACCCTTTAACAACCTAGGTTTTAAACTCCATAAATCCTTTAAAAGTTAAATCACTAATTGATAAACAATGTTTATCAACTCACTTTATAGGTTTAGTAACTCCCTCTTCTTGAAAACTTCCCCAAAACCTAAAATATGGGTAATAGATCTAAAGGCCTAATTTACCTTCTTTTGGACTTCATAATTTGACAAAATATGTAACAACCCCACTGGGTTTTACTAGAATATTGCAATAACTTTTTTTAAAATTAAATACTCATATTCAATATATATATTTCACCACAAGAAATCCAAACTAGTGATCTTTATCTAACTGCATTAAGTTATTTAACCTTAAAGGTTATAGTTAATCCACATAACTAAGGATCACCATGAAAAGATATAGAAATCATGAACAATATTGAATTACCATAATTACTACATCACATCATAAATGAAATAGTACAAATTTAGACATAGCTGATATAATATTACAACCTATGTTATAGAATTACAATGCATAAAAGATATAGTTTCATTAATACATAATAATATCTCAAATGATAAAACATGATACAAATCTCTTTTGAGTAGAGTCTCCATGACTCAAGTATCAATATGTAATCTCAAGTGTAGTCTCAAGAATAGTACTCCAGTTGGGAGGGAGAGCATCATCTGAGCACTTTTCCACACCAACAACAGACCATATATCCCCCACATTATCTCTTAAACAAGGGGATGGCCCACCCTTTATAGATGGGTAGATAATGACAGTGTGAGAATCTAGAGTAAAATCCTAGAACTCTGTGTCAAAGATATTTAATAAAAAATATGTACCATAAATAAATATGTTCTAATATGATATCTCATAAATATGAAAACTATATCAATATATGAAATGACAATGTTTAGAAAACATTACTTTGGTCAAAGTTTTAATATTAAATGATCTCTAGGATCAATAAAATTCATACACACCACTTGATCAGATTACACCTCATCTTACATTAATGGTGCTAATTAATCTATTAGAATTTGTACACTACTTAATTAGGGTCATAAATGCAAGATCTGGTAAAAACATAATAATAATAATAATAATAATAATAATAATAATAATAATAATAATAATAATAATAATAATAATAATAAAACCAATAGATTCATTCATAAATATTCTTCCTTAGCACATCCAAATTTAGCTAAGTACATAATTTATCATACATTCATTTAGTCCATCAAATAAAGTGTAATGAATCCATTTATCTAATTTATTACATATAATAAATAAAATCTTAAAAAGTCTTAAACATACCATCCAGGTATTATCTCATCAAAATTGTTAGTTGATTATCATACCAAGTAACTCATAATGTTATTTCTACATGAAATAACAATATATTAAAGCTTTATAAGTATAGTTTATATTTCACATATAAAAAAAGCTAGTTTAAACATCAAAATTGCTTATATTAATCTCATAATTATGATAGTTTAATGCTTATATCCATAACATTAAAATATAACTCAAGAAATCAATTATGCATTAATAGTAATAATGATTTAAGCACAATACAACTAAGTATAACACACACACACACACACACACACACACACACATATATATTACATAGCCCAAAAATCATGTATTTATACCACACACACACACACACACACACACAATTCCCTAAAACATTTTTAACACAATACAATTATTTATTGTATATGGAATATTCTAAGTAAACATCCATTGTCCATGACTTAGATTATTCCATATACTATAATGTATACATCCAGTCCATAAAATATCCCCCATATACCCCTTTTAGAAACTAGATGATTTCCCTACATTTATACTTGCTTAAAACAAACATACAAACTTTCACAAAATCTAAATGTAACATACAATCAATCATATGTTTTGTTCAAATAAATAAATAAATTCCTAGTTCAATCATTTTGAAACTTTCATAAAATCAAATGCTTATAATTAATCTAAAAACATAGTCGACTAAGCCCCATATGGGTCATCCATATATTCCCATGAAATAGTCTGGATGCCTTTAAATAGTTCCTCATGCTAAATCCCCCAATTGGCTATATTTATACTTTTGATTATTTAAAAGACTATTTTAGAATACAAGTCATCCCTATTTGGGTATAGTTATTAACACATTAAGATAATATAAAAACTTATGAAACTAATAAAAAAATTGGTCTTAATCTTCATATAAAACCATAACACAGTCCACATATAGCCATCCTTCTACCCATACCTGGGTTCTTTAAGATGACTAACCCACCTGATTTCACAAAGTTGTATGAACTAATATATACACTACATAATTTAATTACATAATTAATAATATAACTATATTTTTTTAACCTATATGTGTTTGTATAAAAATCAACACAACAGAGTCTTAACCCAAAATTCGCATATATAGGCACATTTGCAATGAAATACAACTACCCTCCATAAAATCATGACACATTTACAATATAGGTTTATATTAAAATGTATAAGCACGCAGTCAAATATCTAAGATACACACATAAATGTTTATGTACATAGTCGATAATAGGTTTATACATATAAATATATATGAACTCTGTATCACACAAAGAAATATATATATCCATAGACCCATTTCATATAATGAAATTCCTCATTTTACACCTAAAGACTGATAGTGAATACATAATCAAATTTCAACCATTAACCTATGTTTCAATTCATAATTCAAATACCCAAATGAGTGTATACAAATGATAACAATAATCTAGTTTAAACCACAAATATATATCCATCAAGGATAGTTCTCTATTTAATGTACAAATATTTTTTGAATTAAGAAGACAAGTTTCATAAAAATTTAATAATCCAGGAATTTCTATGGCTTAACCCTCTATCCTAGGTTTTCATCGAGTCAAAGGTGGGGTTATATGGAGGCCAAGCCATCCACAAAGCTCCACATTCCACTCAAAATCTCTATATTTAAAAGATATAAAAACCATTAACCCAATGCTTGTTCTAAAAACCCTTACATTATTCACATAGGAATTGAAATACAAAACCTACTTGTGTTTGCCAAATAAATCGACTAAATTCCTTCCTCTTTCCTTCAAGTTTTTCACCTTATTTACATTTTAAATCTCTATCCTCTATGTTATGAGTCATGTGTCTCTCATAGTTCTCCTTCTCTTCTTCTTATTCTTTTTCATTCTTTTTCTTCCCCTCATTAACGATCACTTCAACTGACTGTTTAAATGCACACAAAATTTACTCAACAACTTTCCACATTCCATCATCATGAAAACATAATAGCCTCCATATTTTCATCAAAACATAAGCTTAACCGAATTCAATGGATTATTAGTAATCCTACTCATCTCAAGGCTTATATAAAGATAATTTTATATTCTTTTTTAAAATTCACATGATAACAAAAAATCATCAACTACTATACCTTAATCAATTTGTTTCCAATATCTATTCCATGTAAATTCTAACATCATATAGATGACCAAAATATTCCCATGCAATGACCTTTGACCAATACTATATAATATAGATTATATCACATGATAATAATTTTAGATATTATTATATTATGGTTCTATGTGACTATATTATCCCCTTTCATACATACAATGATTATTAAATCATTTAGTAATAAAAACAATGTATTCAATATATTTAAAAGCAAGCCATGGGTCAATAGTTAATTGAATACAAAGATATTATATATATATATATATATATATATATATTTATATCTTTTGATATGTAGATTTAGCATATATAATAATAATCTTAAATTATTATTATTATTATTATTATCTAAACATTATAAATAATTAACAAAATTGGAATATGTCATCATATCATTACATTTTGAAATAATACTTAACAACATAGTATTGTAAGTAAAACATAACCGAACTCATTCATTTAGTCAAACAAGTGCATTATATAATATAAATTAGTATGATCACAAAACTAGTGAAATCACTTGAATAATCATATGATCATTATCAACAATGAAGATTATACCAGAAAGCATAATAAAAATCACTTAAAATAAAAGTACACAACACATTATGATATCTATATCAAACAATTTATTATAAAATATGATATTTTAAGTGGTGTGTGCAAGGGTTTCTAGATTCATTCTCTATCAACCCCAACATCTTCATATAACCACCCTCTCTGATGATACTCTCCCTCCATCATTATCAGAAGGATGAATTTATCCTGCATCTACCTCACAACAATGAAGGTGTTTATCCTGAAACATCATTATATCCATAAAATAATGTTGTATAAACATAATCACAATGTATAAAATATAAAATTACTAATAAATCATATCAAACTAATGTTGTCCCACTATTAATGGAAGAAATTAGAAAATCACATCTTGGAACAAAGCTTTTTGACAAAGTTTGATAAAGTATTATATTTGTATGAATTTATAAAGAGAGGTGAAAATATTTTCATGAGTGGTTATGAGATAAAACCAATTCCCATGAACTAACACATTTATTATAAGATAAACAAAAAAAACTAAAAATAAAATACTTTTGGATCCTATAATAATCCAACAAATTCCCCCTTGATCCAAAGGGTATATAAAAATTCTAGAGAAATAAATGTAAATTCATCAATGAATCTCTATTACATCTACAAGATAGCACACTATGCATCATGTTACTAATCATAATTGATATCACTCCATATATAAGTTCACCCTATGAGTTATGGCATGAAAGGATGATGAATATAATCAAGACCTACTCATTCCCTATGATCATCATACCATAGTGTATTATAACCTAATCAAAGCTGATCTTACTACATCGACTCACATAAGGTCCCACATAGGAACCCATCCAATTGATCCTTTATTAATCTATATGGAACATCTCTTAGATGCCCAACAATTTCCAACATTGCATGCATGCATTTTCTTAACACTCAAAATGCTAGCAAATCTAATGCTAACTCATACAACCACAAACAATTGATTGAAGGCCACTATGCAATATCTTCCCCCCTATGAGGGGAGAGGTGAGAAGCTATGTAGCATAAAAATTAATTTAAACTCTACTCCTTAGTAATCATATCGATTCAATGAAATAAAATCAAAACTAAAAGCAAAGTACACTTACCAAAAATTGTTATCCTAGTAGTGAACCCATACTCTAAGAGAATAGTGAACTGGAGAAGGTAAATTATCCTCCAACCTTTTTGGATCCTCCAACCTATAATTGGCTCTATTTAGCCTATTATATCTTTAGGGACCTATAAATGCCAAAATGTAACACCATCATCACCAATAATACAAATAATGGGACACATCGTTATAATCTTAGTTTGGTGTATATAATGAATTTGGAGAAATTTTATAAAGATAGGTGTCATATTCCATCGATAATGACTTATACAACATTAAATTCAATATATTTGGTATAAAAAACACATAAAAAGCATCCAAAATATAAATTTGACCATTCTAATGTGTTTGAAATGTCAAAAACCATAAAGATTGCCTAGTCACATGACCACCTTTGCACAAAAAATGATTGTTCGTAAAAGTTACAATAAGTGTCGTAAATGTTTACATGAGTTACACCCTTATATCATTGATAAATTTGATTCTAATTATTCCACCACTTATAAAACATTTTTTTACACAAGATAAGATCAAAATACTAAGTTTGGTCAAATTATTAAAATTGGCCAACAAAATGCCTTTAAAAATTAATGATTTATTTAAAAGACTCTCTTTAAACTATCCACATGCAAAATGTTATATGTATGAGAATTGATCCTATGACCATTCACCTTACACTTTATTAAATTTTCCTCTTAAACCAACTTTCCTGGAAGAAAGCTAATATATGTTAATAAATCCAACTTATTTTAGATGTGAAAATAAAAAAACTTACTTATATGGTAAAATATTTTACCCAACTTTTGACTGCACCTTTTTGATTTTGATGGAGCCTAGATTTAGGTTTTTATAACTTTAAATATTTATTCTACCATACCGTACAGGCCTCTTTCTCTTTGAATGGCACATCTAATGCTTTCAATCTTCCAACATCACCCTAACACGTGATTTACCAAAGCAGGTTACAATAGAAAAAAAGAGATATGTCAGTTGGGATTTGGATTATACACTATTGATTTATGTTGACATAATCTTGACATAAATTAATTATAAAAATTTGTATGAAAAAAAAACTCTCTACCTTATGGAGCCCACACAAAAAAAATTGAAGTATTGTTAATTTGTAAGGATCTAAATGCATGAGGTCGTGGTCCCTTCACAACTAGTAATTAAAAAAGATGACATTAATTTTCTCTACATCTTGTGTAATGTTTTCTCTATATTCTACATAAAGATCAGATCAATATTTCTCAAACAAACCACACATATAGGTTTTAAGAGAAAATAGATTTCTTAGAAGCCAATGACTGGTGTAGATAACTATTATTTTTAACATATTCTTTGGTTGCCACCATCTAAATTAAAGGCTTTGTCAAAAACAAAAATAAAAAACAATGATTGATATTTTCTAGTATTCAAAAATAATTTTCAAGTAATCAAAATGAATACATAACCAGGATGCACCATAGAGATTCATTTAGATTTGAATGCACGTAGAAAGTGAATGCTTAAAAACAAATGTCTTCACCCTTCAATCCTTCATGACTCCCTTCAGATTTGATATCACTGTTGGCCCACTATCAATGCAAGAAATTAGAAAATTACATCTTAGAACAAATATTTTTGACAAATTTTGATAAAGTATTATTTTTGGATGAATTTACAAAGAGAGGTGAAAAACTTTAAAAGCTTTTCACGGGTGGTTACAAGATAAAACCAATTCCTGTGAACCAACACAATTATTATAAACTAAACAAAACTAGATAAAAAAAAAATAATTTTAGATCATAAAATAATCCAACAATTAATCATGTAAATTAAGGAACACAAACTATCTTATAATCATCATATGCCATCAATCTTAATAAAATATTAGTTAATCAACTAATCAACCATAATAATCCATAGATCAAATAGGTTACTTAACTAGAGATAAATCAGGGTGTAACATCCTCCCCCCCTAAAATTGGTTACCATCTTGATGACATTTATTCAAACACAATTTATGAATTAAAAACATTATTCAATAGAAAATAATTTAGTATGCAAAAATAAATCAAGCAAATCAATGTGGAAATAGATTGTAAAATTCATCATAGTCCTCTAAAGTGGAACTATCCTTAGACTATTGGTCCCATAGTACCTTGTATTATGACACTTCTCTATTACACAAATAAATTTTTTGAGTATCAATTAATCTAATTGGTTTTACCATGATCACCCTAGGATCTAGAACATGCAAATCATTCCAATCTAACACATGTGAAGGATAAACCATATACTTTTTAAGATAAGACACATGGAAGACATTATGAAAAAGATCTAGATCTAGTGGCAATGCAAATTTATATGCTATAGGGTTGACCACTTCTAAAACCTTGAATGGTCCCACATATCTTGGTGAAAGTTTTATTGAATTCTTGTATTTAATCAAGCTTTTCTAAGGCTTAACCCATAGATACACTTTACCACCTATATAAAATTTCCTAGCTTTTCTCTTCAGATCAACATAAATTTTTTGTCTATCATTTTCCTTGACCAACCTTTGCATGATTATCCTAACTTACTCTTCCATTTTTGAAAGTATATCAGGTCTAAAGACTAACCTATCTTCTAACCTATCCCAACTGATTGGTGTTCTATACGTTCTTCCATATAATGCCTCAAATAGATCCATCTTCAAAGTTGGTTGGTATGATTTGTTGTAATCAAATTCAAATAATATAATTTAATCTTACCACTTATATTATTGATCCATGAAATACATATGAATGAGATCTTCCAATATCTAATTAATTTGATCTATCTATCCATCAATTTATGGGTGATATGTAGTGCTAAAGTTTAGTTTTGTACCTATACCTAAATTTAGATTCAACCAAAATCTAGAATTCATCCTTGGATCATGATCTTAAATCATCTTATCTATAAAACCATGTAATCGATACACTTCCTTTAAAAATCTCTTTTCAAGAGTAGGTGCATCATTAGTCAAGTTACTCAGTATAAAGTGAGCTACCTTGGTTAGTTTGTCAACTAATACCAAGACTATGTCATGCCTATTTCATGATAATCATAAATCTTGGACAAATTCCATACTAATCACATGCCACTTCCATTCCAGTATATCATTTAGATACAATAATCCATCCAAATTCACATGTTTAGCTTTCACATGCTAACATTCTAGACAATGAAACACAAAATTTGATACATCTCTCTTGATTGTTTTCCATAAATAGAGTGGTTTAAGCTCATCCTTGAGTTTTATTACTCCTATATGTCATAAATATGGGGCATTCTATATTTCCTTTAGCATTATCCTCTTTAGTTTCTCTTTATCTGGTGCACACATCCTATCATTATACTACAAAATACCATTATTCTCTACTTTGAATCCCTTATACTTAGGATTATAAGCTTTCTCAGACAATACTTTCTTTTCTTGACCTAATCATAGAATTCATATCCTAGTGATAATTTTATTACTTTATCCCTAAAAACACTCTTGATAGTAGTCATGGTTGCTATGTACCACCTATAACTTAGGGCATCAACTACTATATTTTCCTTGCCTTTGATATAGTTAATATCAAAATCATAACTAGATAAAAACTCTAACCATTGTCTTTAATGAGCATTTATATTTATTTGGGTGAAGATTTACTTGAGTCCAAAGATATTAGTCTTGAGATTAAATAGCTTTCACAAAAAATAATGCCTCCAAACTTACAAATCTCAAATAATTGCCACAAGTTTTGGGTCAAGAGGGGAATAATTCACCTCATAATACCTTAGTTTACTATATTCATAGGCTACCACTAAACCATCCTACATAATAACTCCTTAAATTCTATCCCCAAATACATCAATGATCATTAAGATCAGGAATTCTTAGAACTAGTGTTGAAGTAAGCCTCATTTTTAGTTCTCAAAAGGCTACCTCACATTTATCTGAATAGATGAAACTTTGATTCTTTTTATAAGGAGAGGTAATCAGATTATCTATCTTACAAAAATTTAGAATGAATTTCCTATCATAACCCACTAACCCCATGAAACTTCTTACCTCGTGCACATTCTTTGGTGTCAGCCACTCCATAATGGATCTTATCTTTGCTAGATCTTCTAAAATACCCTCAAAAAAGATAATATGTCCTAGATATTACACTTTTTTTTAGAAAAATTCACATTTAGAAAACTTACCATACAATTTATGCTTATGCAAATATTGCAAAACCAATATAAGATGTTATAAGTGCTCTTCTTCATCATTTAAATAAATGAGGATGTCATCAAGAAAGACAAACACAAAGTGATATAAGTAATATATGAACACATTATTCATAAGATTCATGAATTTTTATGGTGCATTCATCAATCCAAATGGCAACATTGTAAATTTATAGTGGCCATATCAAGTCATGAATCATGTCTTTGGGATATCCTATTCATGAATCTTCAACTAGTGATACCCTACTCTAAGATCAATCTTATAAAATATTGTTGCCTCTCACATTTGATCAAATATATCATTAATATGTGTAAATGTATATATATTCTTGATCATTTATTTATTTAACATCCTATAATATATATACAAGCAAAGAGTGTCACCCTTCTTCTTGATGAAGACAACTATAGAACCCCATGGTGACACACTCAATCAAATCAAACCTTTCAACATCAAATCCTAAAGTTGTGTAATTAACTCAACCAATTTAGTGGTTGTCATTATATACATCACCTTAGACTGTAGTTTTTATCCAAGTATGATATCAATTGAAAAATCAAACTCATGCTTAGGTGGCAATCTTGGTAATTATTCTAGAAACATGTCATGGAAGTTTTTTAGAAAATGATAATCTTCAATATATGGTTGTTTAGATTCTTCCATCTAATTTATCTTAATGATAAATTCCTGACATCATTTCCTTTGAGATTTCTTGAGTTAAATTGCATAAATCTACCTCAGTGTCAACTCCTTTTTTTCACACTAAAGTTATGTCTAATTTATAAAATCATCTTGACATTCAAGCATCTTTAGAAAACATTCAACCTTAGATTTATTCTATATAATCCAATTTAATCCTAAGATCGCATCATATGATCCAAATAGTTTTGCATAAAGATATACTACTATAGTAAACTCAAAAAATCTAATCTCTACTTCGACTAGATAATTGTCAACTTTGACCTTTGACTCATTCCCATATTATACTAAACACACATTTACCATTACTCCAATTTTTATATATAACTTACTAAGCACTATAAGATCAATAAAACATTCTATAGATCCTTTATTAATTAAAATAGAAATTAGATGATAAAAAAATACATGATAGTTCTATGGGCAAATATCGATACTCAACTTATCAATTGTTAATAAATGCATGAATCTACCACTAAAATGTACCTTGCTAAAAAATTGAACCCTTGTTATTTGATTTGTCCTAAGGACATTATCTAGTAAACTGGTCACCTCCATATATGAATCAGCCTCCAACTGGTCCTTTCTTATATCTATTGGTTTTCATTGAAACCATTAATAGGTTTCTTATTCCCTAAACCAATGTTGAACATGGCATTCTAATTCTTGAATTGGCCCTTGGAATCTCTGCTCCTCTACTTCTAGTTCTTCTTATTAAAAGTTTTTTAGATTTTAAAATTTTATTTTTGAACTTATCTCTAACTTGGTCAAGAGATCTTAGTTTTTATTCTTTCTTGACCACCTTCTTGAACACCTAATCTATGTTATATGGACCATGCACATCTACTTCAACACCTATTTAGGGTTTCAATCCCATGATGAATTTTTTAATTTTGAATCTCTCATTTGATTGATCTTGAGGTACATACTTAAGAATCTTGGTGAATTTATCTTAGTATTCATTCACCAACAAATCCCCTTGCTTAATATTCTATAAATCTATAATAATTTGGTTGAAGTATAGCTTTGGAAGCCATCATGACCTAAACAATTTCAAAAACTATTCCCAAGTAGTGGTTGTTGAGTTGAGGTTCATCTCAAGCTTCTTATATGCCCACCAAGTCAATGCTTTACCAACAATATGATAAGCTCCCCAGACTACTTTTATAAATAATTTTGAATCTCAAAATAATAATCCATTTTTATCATCCATGCTTCAGATCCATCTCCCAAAATAGTTCCATCGAACATGGGTTGATTTAAATTTTTCATGTCATATGCTTAATTTGTAGCTACTCAATCTCTTGCATACCATAGCACCTCCTCATGACTCTACTCTTGAAGACATTCTTGATCATCATGATGCTCTTTAGGCTACTCTTGAGCATTTTTTCTTCACAACTATGCACTTCCTATTTTAGGGCCATGATCCAGTCCTTAGTCTCTTGTATGGTTATGAGGATTTGGACCAACTTCTTAGCTTGTTAAGCTATAAACTAGTTTGGATCATTAGGGGGTTTAGTATTTGAATCACTCTCACCTTTTGGTCTAGCATGCACCATTATTATTTCTACTAATCAACATAATAAGTTTGTGTTAGCAAACATGTTAAGTCCTAAAGTTTGAGCCTCAACTTTGATACCACAATGTAACAACCCCATTGGGTTTTTCTAGAATATTGTAATATTTTTTTTAAAAATAAATACACATATTCAACATATAGTTTCCACCACAATAAATCCTAACTAGTGATCTTTAACTAATTTCATTAATTTAGTTAACTTTAAAGGTTATAACTAATCCACTAAACTAAGGATCACCATGAACAAATATAGAAATTATGAACAATACTAAATTAACATAATTACTGCATCACATCATAAATTAAATAGTACAAATTAAACCATAGTTGATATAATATTATAGCCTCTACTATATAAGTACAATGTATAAAATATATATTTTCAATAATACATAATAAAATCTCAAATGATAAAACATGAAACAAATCTCCTTTGGGTAGATTCTTCATGACTCAAGTATCAATATGTAATCTCAAGTGTATTCTCAATTATATTACTCTAACTAGAAGGGAGATCACAATCTGACACTTTTTCACACCAACCACAAACCATAGATCCCACACACTATCTCCCAAACAAGGTGATGGCCCTCCCTTCATAGATGGGTAGATAATGATAGTATGGGAATCTAGAGTAACAAACTAGAACCTTTGTGTCTAAGATATCTAATACATAATGTATGCCTTAAAGAAATTAGTTATAATATGATATCACACAAATATGAAAATTATATCAACATATGAAATGATAATATTTATCAAATATTACTTTGGATAAATTTTTAATAATAAATGATCTCTAGGATTAGTCAAATTCATACACACCACTTGATTGAATTATACCTCATCTTGCATTGATGGTGCTAATTTAACCATTAGAATACATCCACTACTTAATGAGGGTCATGGATGTGAGATTTGGTAATAATAATAATAATAATAATAATAATAAAACCAATAGATTCATTCATAAATATTCTTCCGTAGCACATCCAGATTTAGCTAAGTATAGATTTTATCATACATTAATTTAGTCCATCAAATGAAGTGTAATGAATCCATTTATCTAATTTATTACATATAATAAACAAAATCTAAAAAATTCTTAAACATACCATCCACTTATTATCTCATCAAAACTATTAGTTACTTATCATATCTAGTAACTCATAATGCTATTTATCCACAAAACAATAGTATATTTCAAGCTTTATAAGTATAGTTTATATTCCACATATAAACAAAGCCAGTCTAAACATTATAATTTCTTATATTAATCTCATAATTATGATATTTTAATACTTATATCCATAAAATTAAAATATAACTCAAGTAATCAATTATGCATCAATAGTAATAATGTTTTAATCACAATACAACTCTTTGTGTGTGTGTGTGTGTGTGTATTATGATATTTTAATACTTATATCCATAACATTAAAATATAACTCAAGCAATCAATTATTCACCAATAGTAGTAATGTTTTAATCATAATACAACTAAGTATATATAATCTATTTATATGTATAAAATAGTCCAAAAATAATGTATTTATACCATCCATATATATATATATATATATATATATATATATATATATATATATATATATATATATATATATATAATTCCCTAATTTTTTTTAATACAATACAATTATTTATCGTATATGGAATATTCTAAGTAGACATCCACTATCCATGACTTAGAGTATTCTATATACTATAATGTATACATCCAATCCATACAATAGCACCATATCCCCTTTTTAGAAACTAGATAATTTTCTCACATTTATACTTGTTTAAAACAAACATACAGAGTTTCAAAAAATCCAAATGTAACATAAAACCAATCATATGTTTCTTTCAAATAAATAAAAACATTCGTAGTTCAATAATTTTGAAAATTTCATAAAACCAAATGCATATAATTAATATAAAAACATAATCAACTAAGCCCCATACAGTTCATCCATATATTCCCATGAAACAATTTGAATGCATTTAAATAATTCCTCATGCTAAATTCCTCAATTTACTATATTTATACTTTCCATTATTTAAAAGACTATTTAAAAATACACAGCCATCCCTATTTGGGTATAGTTCTTAACACATTAATATCATATCAAAACTTACGAAATCAATAAAAAAATTGGGCTTGATATTTGTATAAAACCAAAACATGGTCCACATATAATCATCCTTCTACCCATATTGGGTTCTTTAAGATGACTAATCCAATTGCTTTCACAAAGTTGTATGAACTAATATATGCACTACATAATTTTATTACACAATTAATAGTATAACTATATTTTTTGAACCTTTAGGTGTTTGTATCAAAATCAACACAACAGAGTCTTAACCCCTAATTTGCATATAATGGCACTTTCATAACGTACTACAACTACCCTCCATAAAATCTTGACAAATTTGTAATACATGTTTATATTAAAATGTATATACCCTTCAATTTTACCTATTCATATATATATATATATATATATATATATATATATATATATATATATATATATATATATATATATATACCCATTTGATATAATGAAATTCCTCATTTTACACCTAAATACCAATGGCGAATACACAATTAAATTTCAACTATTAACCTATGTTTCAATTTGTAATTCAAATACCCAAATGAGTATATATAAATGATTCATACAATCCAGTTCAAGCCAAAAATATATATCCATCAAGGATAGTACTCTATTTAATGAACATAGATTTTTTAAACTAAGAGAGAGTTAAGACAAGTTTCATAAAAGCTTAATAGTCTAGGCATTTCTATGGCTTAACCCTATATCTTAGGTTTTCCTTGAGTCTAAGGTGGGGTTTTGTGGAGGCCAAGCCATTCACAAAGCTTCACATTCCACTCAAAATATATAAATTTTAAACATAGAAAAACCATTAACCCAATACTTAGTTTGAAAAATCATTATATTATTCACACATGAATTGAAATACAAAACCTACCTATGTATGACAAAGAAATAAACTAGATTCCTTCCTCTTTCCTTCAATTTTTTCACCTAATTTAAAGTTTTCAACTATCTCCTATATGCCATGAGTCATGTCTCTTCCACACTTCTCCTTCTCTTCTTCTTATTCTTTTTCATTCATTTTCTTTCCCTCATTAAGGGTCTCTTAAACTAATTGTTTAAATGCAATGTAGAATTTGTTCAACAACTTTCCACCATCTATCACACTAAAAACATTGTAGCCTCCATATTTTTCTCAAAAGATAAGCTTAATTGAAGCTAACATATGATTATCAACCTAATCATCTTCAGGCTTATATAAAAATCATTTTATATTCTTTTTTAAAATCTACATGATAACAAACAATCATCGAGCACTATACATTAATCATTTTTTTTCTAATCTCTATTCCATGCAAAGTCTAACATCATATCGATGACCAAAGTATTCCCATGCAATGACTTTCAACCAATAATATAGAATATAGATTATATCACATGATAATACTTTTAGACATTATTAGATTATAGTTCCATGTGACTATATTATCCTTTATCATATATACAATGATTATTAAATCATTTATTAATAAAAATAATTTATTTAATATATTTATAAACAAATATTAGGTCAATAGTTAATTGAATACAGAGGTAGTTAAAAAGAATGATATTTATATCTTTTGACATGTAGATTTAGCATATATAATAATAATAATATTTATTATTATTATTATTATTATTATTATCTAAACCTTATAAATAATTAAAAACATTGGAATATGTTATCATATTGTAACATTTTTCAGCCATACTTAACTACAGAGTAATGTACGTAAAACATAATCAAACTCACTCATTCAGTCAAACAAGTGCATTATATAAGATTAACTAGTATGATCACAAAAATAGTGAAATCACTCAAGCAATCATATGATCATTATTAACAATAAATATTATACTAGAAAGAATAATAATAATTACCTAAAATAAAAGTACACAAAACACACTATGATATCTCTATTAAACAATTTATTAAAAAACATGATGTTTTAAGTGGTGTGTGTAAGGGTTTTTAGATTCATTCTCTGTCAACCCTGAATGTCTCCATCTAACCACCCTCTTTGATGATACTCTCCCTCCATCATAATCTAAAGAAAGAATCTATCCTACATCCACCTCACAACAATGAAGGTAGTTAGCTTAAAACAACATTATATCTATAAAATAATGTTGTATAAACATGATCACAATATACAAAATATAAAAGTAATACTAACTCATAGCAAATTAATCATGTAAATTAAGAAACACAAATTGTCTCATAATCAACATATGTCATCAAGCTTAATCAAATATTAGTTAATCAATTAATCAACCATAATAATCCATGGATCAAACATGTTACTCAGCTAGACATAAATCAGGGTGTGACATCCTTCCCTCCTAAAGTTGGTCATCATCTCAATAAAATTTATTTAAACACAAGTTATGAATTAAAATAATTATTCATTAGATAATAATATAGTATGCATAAATAAATTAAGTAAATAAATATGAAAAAAGCCTATAAAACTCATCATAATCCTCCCAAATGACACTATCCCCATAATATTGGTCCCACAAGACCTTGCACTATGGCACTTCTCTATTATGCAAATGGAGTTTGTGAGTTTCAATTAATATGATTAGTTCTATCATGATGATCCATGGATCCAAAACCTACAAATCATTCTAATCAAACACATGTGAAGGATCAACCATATACTTTTAAAGATAAGATACATGAAGACATTATGAAAAATAGCTACATCTGGTGGAAATTCAAGCCTATATGTTACAGGTTTTACCACTTACAAAACCTCAAAGGGTCCCACATATCTCAGTGAAATTTCCATTGAATTCTCAAATTTAATTGAGCTTTTCTAAGACTTAACACATATATACACTTTATCATCCATAGAAAATTACCTAGATATTCTCTTTAGATCATCATAACTTTTATGTCTATCATTGGCCTTGGTTAACCTTTGACTATTTATCTTGACTTGCTCTTCCATTTATGAAAGCATCTCATGTCCATATACTAACCTATCTTCTAACATATCTCAATTGATTGGTGTTCTACACATTATTTTTTACAATGCTTCAAATGGAGCCATCTTAAAAGCTTATTAGTATGATTTTTTGTAATCAAAATCAACCAATGGAAGGTACTCTTCCCACTTGTATTATTGATCCATGAAATACATACAAAAGAGATCTTCCAATATCTAATTAACTCACTCTATCTAACCATAATTTTATGGGTGATATGCAGTGTTGAAGTTCATGCATACTTAGAGCTGAATTTAGAGTCAACCAAAATATAGAAGTCATCCTTAGGTCACAATCTAAAATAATCTTCTCTAGAAAACCATGCAACTAATACAATTCCTTTACAAATATCTTTACAAGAGTAGGTGCATCATCAGTCAAGTTTCTTAGTATAAAGTGAGCTATCTTGGCTAGTTTTTCAACTACTACAAAGATCATCTCATGAATATTCATGATAATGGTAAAATTTAGACAAAGTCCACACTAATCACTTGCCACTTCCATTCTGGTATGTCATGTGGATACAAAAATCCATCCAAATGCACATTTTAAGCTTTCACATGTTGATATTCTACATAATGAGACACAAAATCTATTGCATATCTCTTGATTATTTTCCAAAAATAAAGTGTTCTAAGCTCAGCCATGAGCTTGGCTACTCTAGGATGTCCTAAACATGGGGCATTATGCAGTTCATTTAGCACTGTGATCCTTAGATTTTCTCTATCTAGTACATACATCCTATCATTATACTAGAAAATACCATCATTCTCTATTCTAAATCTCTTATAATTAGGATTCTAAAAAAATTTAGACAACACTTTCCTGACCTGATCATAAAATTCATCTTCTAGTGATAATTTGATGACTTGATCCCTAAAATTACTCTTGATAGTATCCAAAAATGCTATATACCTCGTATGATTTAAGGCATCAGCTACTCTATTTTATTTACATTTGATATAGTTAATATTGAAATCATAATTAGATAAAACTAACCATCATCTTTGATGAGTATCTAGATTTGGTTGGGTGAATATGTACTTGAGTCCCAAGTTATTAGTCTTGAGATCAAATGGTTTTCCCAAAAAATAATGATTTTAAGCTTTCAAAGCATGAACAATTACTATAAGTTCTAGGTCATGAGGGGAATAATTCACCTCATAAGGATTCAATTTCCTAGATTCATAGGTTACTACTAAACTATCCTGCTTAAGAAATACTTCAAGTCCATCCCTAGATGCATCGGTGATCACTCAAAATTGAACATTAGGATTGGAAATTATTAGCACTAGTGTTGAATTAAGCCTCCTTTTTAGTTCCTAAAATGCTACCTCACACTTATCTGACCAGGTGAAACTTTGATTCTTCTACTGAAGAGAGGTAATTGGATTATCTATCTTATAAAAATTTAGAATGAATTTCCTATAATAGCACACTAACCCATGAAACTAATTACCTCATGCATATTTTTTGGTGTCAGTCATTCCATAATGGCTCTTATCTTTGTTGGATCTAATGAAATACCATCCATAGAGATAATATGCCCTATATACTACACTTTATCTTAGAAAAATGCACACTTATATAACTCACCATACATTCTATGATTTCGTCAATGTTGTATAACCAATTGTAGATGTTGTAAGTGATCTTCCTCATGCTTTAAATAAATGAATATGTCATCAATAAAGACCAACACAAAGTAATATATGTAATATCTAAACACAATATTCATAAGATTCATGAATTTTTTTGGTACATTCATCAATCCAAATGGTAACACTATAAATTTGTAGTGCCCATATCAAGTCTTGAATGTTGTCTTTGGGATATCCTCTTGATGAATCCTCAACTTGTTATACCCTTATCTAAGATCAATCTTTGAAAATACTATTACCCATCACATTTGATCAAAGAGATCATCAATGCATGGAAATGGATATATGTTCTTGATCATTGATTTATTCAACATCCTATAATATATGCATAGGTGAAGAGTGTAATCCTTTTTATTGATAAAGAAAATTGGAGCACACCATGGTGAAACACTCAGTTGAATCATATCTTTTGATAAAAACTCCTAAATTTATACCTTTAACTCAATCGATTCAATGGTTATCATTATATAGATAAACTTATACTACAATTTTGATCTAAGGATGATATCAATTCAGAAATAAGACTCACACTTATGTGGAAATCTTGGTAATTCTTCTAAAAACATGTCATGAAAGTTTCTTAGAAAAGGATAATCTTAAATAGATGGTTCCTTAGATTCTTACATCTCATTTATCTTAATGATAAATTCCTAGAATCCCTTATTTTGAGTTATCTTGAGTTGAATTTCATAAATCTACCTCAATTTTAACTCTATTCTCTCACCTTGAAGTTGTATCTAATTTATAAAATCATCTTGACACTCAACCTTCTTTATAAAATAGTCAACCTTGGCTTTATGCTTTGTAAGCCAATTGACTCCTAGGATCACATCATCTGATCCCAATGGGGCTTCATAAAGATCCACTACTATAGTAAACTTAGTAAAATCTAATCTCTACTTTGACTAGATAATTATTGACATTGACCTTAACTCATTCCCATATTTTACCGATTACACATTTTCCATTAATCTAAACTTTATAGATAACTTACTAAACACTCTAAGATTAATGAAACATTCTATATATCGTATATCAATTAAAATATAAATTAGATGATCTCACAAAATACTTGATATTTCTATGGGAAAAGTTTGATACTTAGCCTAGCAATTTATAATAGCTACATGAATCTACTACTAAAATATACCTTACTGATAAGATAAACCTTTGTTATTTGATTTATCCTAAGGATATTGTATATCAAAGTTGTCACCTCCACATATGAAACAACCTCCAACTAGTCCTTTTTTCTCAATATGTTGGTTTCCATTGAAACCTTTACCAAGTTTCCAATTCCCTGAACCACTATTGAACTTGGCATTTTGATTCCTAAACTGACCCTTAAAATATCCACTCCTCTACTTTGAGTTCTTATTCTTGAAGGTTGGTTTAGAAATTCCAATTTTTTTTTTAACTTATCTCTAACTTAGGCAAGATATTTTAGTTTCTATCCTTGATTTACTACCTTCTAGAATAGCTAATCCATGGTAGATGGACCATACACATCTACTTTATTACCTATTTTGGGTTTTAATCCCATGATGAATTTCTTGATTCTGAATCTCTCATTTGCCTAATACTAAGACATACTTAAGAATCTTGGTGAATTGCTCTCAGCATTCATTCATTAACACATATCCTTGATTAATATTATATAAATCCATAAGATTTTTGTTTAAGTATATTTTTTGAAGCTATCATGACCTAAATAGTGTCACAATTTTTTCCCACGTAGTGGTGGTTGAGTCTAGGTTCATCTCAAGATTCTTGTTTTCCCACCAAGTCATTATTTCACCAATACAATGATAAGATACCTAGACTAATTTTATGACTTTGGAATAATTCTTAATCTTGAAATTCTTTTCCATTTCTTTCATCCATGCTTTAGCTCCATATCCCAAAATAGTTCCATTGAACTTGGGTGGATTTACCTTTTTCATGTCACATGTTGACTTTTTAGTTACTTGAGCTCTTGCATCTTATGACACCTCCTCATACCTCTACTATTGAACAAATTTTTAATCATTAGGATGCTCTTTAAGTTATTCCTAAGAATTTTACTCTTCATGGTCATGTAATTCCTATTCTAGGGCCATAATCCAATCCCTTATCTCTTCTATGGTTACAAAGATTTAGTCCAACTTCATAGCTTACTCAAATGCAAACTAGTTTGGATCAATAGAGGGTTCAATATTAAAATTACCTCATCTCCTAGTCTAGTGCACACCATTGTTCTTCCTATTGATCAAGATAATAAGTTTCTGTTAGTGGTAACATTAAGTCCTAGATTTTGAGCCTCAACTCTGATACCATAATGTAACAACCCCATTGAGTTTTATCAAAATATTACAATAATTTTTATAAAATTAAATACACATATTCAACATATAAATTTCACCATAAGAAATTCTAAATAATTATTTTTAACTAACCACATTAATTTATTTAACCTTAAAGGTTATATCTAATCCACTTAGCTAAGGGTCACCATGAATAGATATAGAAATTGTGAATAATACTAAATTACTATAATTACTACATCACATCATAAATGAAATAGTACAAATTTAGTAACAATTGATAGAATATTACAGCCTCTATTATATAAGTACAATGTGTAAAATATATAATTTTAGAAATACATAATAATATCTCAAATGATAAAACATGATACAAAGTTCCTCTGAGTAGAGTTTCCATAACTCAAGTATCAATATGTAATCTTTAATGTAGTCTCAAGTATAGTATTATAGTTGGGATAGAGAGCATCATCCGAGTACTTTTCCATACCAATCATGGGCCATAGATCCCCTACACTATCTCCCAAAGAATGGGATGGCCCTCCCTTCATGGATGGGTATATAATGATGGTGTGGGAATCTAGAGTAACAAACCAAAA
The DNA here is from genome assembly GCA_037957365.1 of Torreya grandis. Classification (NCBI taxonomy): domain Eukaryota; kingdom Viridiplantae; phylum Streptophyta; class Pinopsida; order Cupressales; family Taxaceae; genus Torreya; species Torreya grandis. The sequence goes on along the minus strand of JARHVA010003486.1, from coordinate 1,891,467 downwards.
CCTGTATGTCAAAGATATCTAATACATAATGTGTACCATAAATAATTCCATTCTAATATGATATCACACAAATATGAAAACTATATCAACATATGAAATGATAATGTTTATCAAACATTATTTGACCAAAGTTTCAATAATAAATGATCTCTAAGATCAGTCAAATTCATAGACACCACTTAATCATATTACACCTCATCTTGCATTGATGGTGTTAATTAAGCTAGTAGAATTCATCCAGTACTTAATTAGGGTCATGAATGTGATATTTGGTAAAAACATACAATAATAATAAAATCAATAGATTCATTCATAAATAATCTTCCTTAGCACATCTAAATTTAGCTAAGTATAGAATTTATCATACATTCATTTAGTCCATCAAATGAGTTGTAATGAATCCATTTATCTAATTTATTACATATAATAAATAGAATCCAAAAATAGTATTAAACATACCATTTGGGTATTGTCTCATCAAAACCATTAGTTACTTATCATACCAAGTAACTCACAATGCTATTTCTCCACAAAACAACATTATAATTCAAGCTTTATAAGTATAATTTATATTCCACATATAAACAAAGGAATTTAAAACATCATAATTACTTATATTAATCTCAATATTAATATATTTTAATTATTATATCCTTAACATTAAAATATAACTCAAGAAATCAATTATTCACCAATAGCATTAATGTTTTAAGCACAATACAACTAAGTATAACATGCATATATATATTTAAATGGTATAATTTGGTCATATATATTACACAATCCAAAAATCATGTATTTATACCATATATATATATATATATATATATTTCCCTAAAATGATTTTAATATAATGCAATTATTTATCGTATATGAAATATTTTAAGTAAACATCTATTGTCCATGAATTAGAGTATTCCATATACTATAATGTATACATCCAGTCCATAAAATAGACCCATAGTCCCTTTTTATAAACTAGATAATTTTCCCACATTTATACATATAAACATACAGACTTTTAAAAAATCCAAATTTAGCATACAACCAATCATATGTTTCATTTAAATAAACAAAAACATTCCTAGTTCAATCATTTTGAAACTTTCATAAAATTAAATACATGTAATTAATCTAAAAACACAATTGACTAAGACCCATATGGGTCATCCATATATTCCCATGAAATAGTCTAGATGCATTTAAATAATTATTCATGCTAAATTCCCCAATTGACTGTATTTATACTTTCTATTATTTAAAAGATTATTTTAGAATCCATAGTCATCCCTATTTGGGTATAGTTCTTAGCACATCAATATCATATAAAAAATTATGAAATCAATAACAAAATTGAGCTTGATATTTGTATAAAACCACAACACAGTCCACGTACAGTCATCCTCTTACCCGTATTTGGGGTTTCTAAGATGACTAACCCGACTGATTTCACAAAGTTATATGAACTAATATATATGCTACATAATCTCATTACACAATTAATATTATAACTATATTTTTTGAACCTTTAGGTGTTTGTATCAAAATCAACAAAATAGAGTCTTAACCCTTAATTTTCATATACAGGCATGTTCATAATGTAATAAAACTACCCTCCATGAAATCCTCACAAATTCATAATACAGGTTTATTAAAAAATGTATAATCACATAGTCAAATATCTAAGATACACACATAAATGTATATGTAAATAGTCGAATATCAAAGATACACATAAATGTATATCTACACAGTCGATAATAGGTTTATATATATAAATGTATATGAAGTCAATATCACACAACTTCTTTTAAAATATAGTTCAAAAACACATATACAAATATTTAAATTCCTCATTTTACACCTAAATACTGGTAATGAATACACAATTGAATTGCAACCATTAACATGTGTTTCAATTCATAATTAAAATACCCAAATGAGTATATACAATTGATTTGAACAATATAGTTCAAGCCATAAATATATACCCATCAAGGATAGTTCTCTATTTAATATACATATATTTTTTGAACTAAGAGAGATTTAAGACAAGTTTCATAAAAGCTTATCCATAGAGTTCCACATTCCACTCAAAATCTCTAGATTTAAAACATAGAAAAACCATTAACCCAATACTTAGTTTGAAAAACCCTTACATCATTCATAGAAGAATTGAAATATAAAACCTACCTATGTATGCCAAAGAAAATGACTGAATTCCTTCCTCTTTAATTCAATTTTTCACGTTCTTTATGTTTTTCAATTATTCTCTCTATTCCATGAGTTGTGTGTCTCCCATAATTATCATTCTCTTATTATTTTTCATTCTTTTTCTTCCCCTCATTAACGACCACTTCAACTAATTATTTAAATGCTTTTATAATTTGATCAACAACTTTCCACAGTCCTTTACTATGAAAACATAGTAGCCTCCATATTTTACTCAAAATATAATCTTAATCGAAGTTAATGGATGATTAGTAACCCTAATCATCTTGAGGATTCTATAAAAAATCATTTTATATTCTTTTTTAAAATCTGCATGATAACAAACAATCATCAACCACTATACCTTAATCAATTTTTTTCTAATTTATATTCCATGCAAATTCTAACATCATATCGATGACCAAAGTATTCCCATGTAATGAAATTTAACCAATACTATAGAATATAGATTATATCATATGATAATACTTTTAGATATTATTAAATTATAGTTCTATGTGACTATATTATCCCTTGTCATATATACAATGATTATTAAATCATTTATTAATAAAAATAATGTATTCAATATATTTATAAATAAACTTTGGATAAATAGTTAATCGAATACAAAGGTATTTAAAAATAGTGATATTTATATCTTTTAACATGTAAATTTAGCATATATAATAATAATAATCTTTAATTAGTATTATTATCATTATCTAAACATTATAAATAATTAAAAAAATTGAAATATGTCATCATATCATAAAATTTTGTATCCATACTTAAAAACATATTAATGTAAGTAAAACATAACCAAAGTCACTCATTTAGTCAAATAAGTGCATTATATAAGATAAACTAGTATGATCACAAAACTAGTGAAATCAATCAAACAATCATATGATCATTATCAATTATCAAGATTATACCAAAAAGCATAATAAAAATTACCTAAAATAAAAATACACAAAACATGCTATGATGTTTATATCAATAATTTATTACTAAACATGATATTTTAAGTGGTGTGTGTAAGGGTTTTCAAATTCATTCTCTGTCAACCCCCAACTTTTCCATCTAACCACCCTCTCTGATGATACTCTCCCTCTATCATAATATTAGAGAATAATCTATCTGCATCCACCTCACAACAATGAAGGTAGTTATCTTGAAATATAATTATATCCATAAAATAATGTTGTATAAACATGATCACAATGTACAAAAAATAAAATTACTTCTAACTCATAACAAACTAATCATGTAAATTAAAAAACACAAATTGTCCCATAATCAACATATGTCATCAAATATTAGTTAATAAACTAATCAACCATAATAATCCATGGATCAAATAGGTTACTCAGCTAGAGAGAAATTAGGATGCGATAAAATAAGATTTTAAGGGTTATAGGCCTAATTTCCTAAACCTACAATGGCTGAGTTTCAAGCATAACTTGTTCAACATTATTAAAATTGATCTCAAACATTTTCCATTAAATTCCTAGTCCTAAAATACATCTATCTACAAATTATTATATTTTTTCATCTATTCATTCTCTTGGAAAATGAGATTTACTCTTCTAAATCCTAACTTAGGGTTTCTTCATAGTCTACAGGCCTAAGAGCTATCCTTTTCATTTTTTGATCTTCAATCATAGTTTTTAATCATTCTAAAGGTTTTATTAGATCTTACATAACCTCATAAATCTTATGGAAGCTTCACATTATTCAATTCAATGTAAAAAAATTACAAATTAAATGATTTTCCTAACATAGTACCTTGTTTTAAACTATTTGGGCCTACAACTTTAATATAAACATTAATATGTTATGTGAAGGATATTTCATATCAAGCACACCTTAAAAACAATTACAACTATATGATCAATAAGGTTTAAGAGACTTAATCATTCATTAATCTATTAAATACACCACTTATTTCATCTCTTAAAGACACCACATATTTCAAGAAGTTTTATAGGTATTATTTCATCTATATGAAGCTTTGTTTATAGGGCTTATTTCATCTCTTAAAGACACCACATATTTCAAGAAGTTTTATAGGGCTTATTTCATCTCTTAAAGACAACACATATTTCAAGAAGTTTTATAGGTATTATTTCATCTATATGAAGCTTTGTCTAGGCTTCACTAATCTATATTTAGTCATTTAGAGTCAATTATGAGTTTCTTGCTGAAACAATAATTCAAAATTTTGAATGGATTTTGGATTGTTTAAGGAGTTCTAATGAGTATCAAATATCATGGTATTTCTCAAGTTATCTTTGGGGACTAAGGAGGTGTCATAGGTGTCATTTAATCTCTTATTTTTTTTTAATATTAATAATCATGTTTTTATCTTGAGAAACTTCATCCAACATAGGATAAGAGGCTAAATAAGGCATATTGATGAAGTTTAAGAGTGGTTGAGAAATTATAGAGATAAGAATCTAAGTTTGGTTAGTTTTTTAAGGGATATATAGATTGAAACATATATTTATAATCTCAAAATTATATAAAAATAAGAATAAAAGCTAATTTGAAGACTATTGTAGGTGCAATTTTATGTAAGAAAAGGGTTTGAGTTTGTAATAGTTGTAGAAACATAAGAAATAAATATATTTGTTATATTTCATGTGTGAATATATAATATTTATAGTAAGGATATGTGATACTCATGTTAATTTATCATTTTTACATGTTTCATGATTATTTCTTGAGCTGAAGAAGTATAAAATAGGGTCTACAGTATAAAATATAGGGTTACAGTCAAGAAAAAACATTGTAATATCATTATTGTGATTATTATAGTGAAAATTTAAATTTTAAAAATAATATATGCCATTATTTATTTTATTACATGTGTTATAAATTCTTTAAATTCATTTTATATCTCAAAAACTCAATTTTTTAGCTCTCAACCTCCCTTCAAACTTGCAAACCATAAACTAGGGTTTAATAGAGAAGTGAGTTTATAGGAGAACAAACCATAAAAAATCCTTAAATTTTGGTAGATATATACTATTATTATTTTATAAATTTATTTAAGTTGTTTTATAATATTTTTATGTCATCAAGTTAATTTATAACTGATTGTGTATACTAGGCATGTAAGTTGTTAAGGAAGACAAAATTTTGAGATTGGAAACTAACTTTACTCCTAAAAACTTACAATATATCTTTGGAAATTGGTGGATACAATCCATATAGTTTTTTTAAGAGGATTAAATATGTTTAAATTTATAAATATACTTATAATTTAATTTATAGTGGACCGTGCTAAAATAGACCTGTAGGAATCAATAAAATAGGGTTATAGCCAAGGAAACACAATTTTCTCTTAAACCATAGTTCCAAATCCTTATAAATTTGGTATTTAAGTGATTTAAGGTGTTTTTAATAGGATATAAAAAAATTTATCTCTTCAAGATCCATATAATAAAATTTATATGTGGTTGTGTAAGTTACAGACCTATATTAGGCCTAAAAATAAGGTTGTATGGGTGTGATCTCTTCATGAAAGAGTAAGTGTTGAAACATTATAGGAATAATTAATAAATATAATAGAGGATTATTTGAATTATAATTAGTATCATCTCTATAAAAACATCAATCCAATGTTTTCTTATTCACAAACTAGAACTAGAGGTGAGGCTACAAGCCTATCCAAGTGGAAGCAACCAGTCAAGTGCAAAGTTACAGACCCTAAAGACTCCATTGCACCACTTTATTTAATATTAAATTTATTTTATAGATTATTTTAACTCCTATTTATATGTTTAAATATTCATATCTTATAACTAAGTCTCTAAACTTAGTTTCTTAGAGCAAGTTTATCTCAATAACCTTGAACTTATTTAAACATGATATCCTAATCCTCCTCCTAAGTTGGATATGTCTTTATTTCAAGATATATTTGGAAGTTTTTGTTTATTTAAAACCTCAATATTAACTTTATGAGCCTAAAAAATTCAATAATAAGATTTAAAATCTTGTAAACATATGCTTGAAGCCTTGCAATGTGAAGAAGACTGTAAAAATGAAGTGTTATGGGTTTTAGATAGTGTTTAGACTGAGTTTGTAAATTTGGAATGATTTATGTCATTTTTATATTCAATAAAATTATATGGATCATCATGATATTCCTCAAGGATTTATAAAATCCATTTAAGACTCCCTTATTACCATGTACAAGGAGAAAGGCAAAAGGACATGATTTATTTTATGAGCAGATTCCTTGCAAACATGATTTTAAAGATTATTTTGGATTCTAGAATTTTTTTCATACCTCATTAATCCTATCAATCATATTTTATGGTAATTAGGACCTTTCAATTTTCACTCCCATTATTTTTGACTCTTTATAAGGCTCTCAATACCTTAAACACACTTACAATTCTTCATTTTTTATTTGTTAGGTTACCTTTAGACCCTAGTTCAATGACCTTGAGAGCCTAAAAATGATTGAAAGTCTTTAGGATGATTATGAAGGCTTTAAAAATATTTTAAATATTAAATAAAACATACAATATTCACATTTATTTTTATAATACTTATTTTCTTGAGTTTGTGTTGGCTTGTAACTTTGTTGTAATCCTTTAAACACCTTTCCTTGGGAGTCTACAACTTTGTTTATGGTATTTTGGTTAATGAAATATATTTTTTCATCATCAAAATGTTCTCACAACCTTAGAAACTTATTTAAACTTATGATACTAAGCTTGCAATCTCATGTTTTGGATCTCAAGACCTTGAAGGATCTTTAAGTGCTTATATGTTGGATGAACTTAAGTTATAATTTATAGGAGAACCATGATGGATAGATATAATCTATTAGCTCCTACACTTGTATGGGTGAGTCTTATGAAAACACCTTCGAGGATTATCTCTCACTCAACATGGGTGAGACATGATAATGATTTTTCTATCACAATTAAATGTCTATTAAAGGATAAAAATTTGGTTAATGGGGCATATTTTGGGCCTCATTAGACCAATTGATGAAATGTATATGTGGATAGATCCAAATGGGAACTTTAAGGCTAGATTTACCATTAGTTATTCTCCATCAGGTCCTGAGACCAAAATTTGTAGTTGATTAGACACACCCCTTAAGAGAATCTTATCATCCCAAATTGAAAAAATTGAGAAAAATTTAGTCAAACATTGTAGAACTATGAGGGTTAGAGACAAACCATCACTTCCTAAACTTGTATGAGTGAGTCCTCTAAGCAGCCCTAGGAGAATTATCGCTCACTCAACATGGGTAAGACATAGAAATGATATTTTTATCACAACCAAATATCTCTTAAAGGATGAAAATTTGGTCAGTGGGGGCATGTCTTATGCCTCATTATCCCAATCAATGAATTGTCTTTGTAGACACATTTGGATGGGAATTTCAAGACTAGAATGACCATTATCTAGTCTCCATTGGTCCCCAAGACTGAAAGTTGTAGTTCACCATATACATCCCTTAATATAACCTTATCATCCTAAAGTGATAGAATTGAGTGAAATTTAGTCACATATTTCAAGATAACTATGAGGGCTAGAGAAAACCTATCAGATCTTACACTTGTGTGGGAAAATAATCTAAACAAACCTAGGAGGATTCTCTTTTACTCAACATAGGTGAGACATGGAATTGATTTTTATCTCACATGTAACTATCTCTTAAAGGACACAAATTTGGTCGATAGGGGGAATATATTGGGCCTTATTATCCCAATTGATGAACCATCTTCATGGACACATCCAAATGGTTGTTTTAAGGCTAGAAAAATCATTGTTTGGTCTCCATCAGGCCTAGGACTAAAAGTAGTTTTATCTCATAGCTAAATGTCTCTTAAAGGACAAATTTGGTTATTATGGGGCATATTTTGGGCCTCATTATCCCAATCAACAAACCATCTTCATGGACACATCCAAATGGTTGTTTTAAGGATAGAATAACCATTATCTGTCATGCCTTAGGACTAAAAGTTATAGTTGACTAGATGCATCCCTTAAGATAATATTATCATTCCAAAGTAAAAAAATTGAGTGAAATTTGGTCACACATTTTAATATAATCATGAAGGATATAGATAAATTGTGAGCTCATAAAATTATGCAGATGAGTCCTCTAAGTAACCTCATGAGGATACTCTCTCATCAACATGGGTGAGACACAATAATGACTTTTATCTCACAACCAAATATCTCTTAAAGGACAAAAATTTGGTCAGTGTGGGCATATCTTATGCATTGTTATCTCAATCGATGGACCATCTTCACATAAATATATGAATGGGAATTTTAAAACTAGAGCAACCATTATCCAATATCTATCAAGCCTCTAGACTAAAATTTGTAGTTGACCAGATGCATCCCTTAAGAGAATCTTATCATCCCAAAGTGAAAAAATATAATGAACTTCGATCACACATTGTAGGAGAACCATTAGGGATAAATATGAGTTGTCAGCTCCTACACTTTCATGGACAAGTCCTCTAAGAAACCCAAGGATTATTCTCTCTCAATTGACAATGATGAGACATGATAATGTTTTTTCTCTCATAAATAAATGTCTCTTGAAGGACCAAAATATTTTCAACAAGTGAAATATATTCTAGCTTGTTATCCTAATTGATGAACCATATATGTATACACATTTGGATGGACATTTAAAAGCTATAATGACTATTATTTAGTCTCCATAAAGCCCTATGACTAAAATTTTCATTTAACTAGATGCATAACTTAAGAAAATATTACCATCCCAAAGTGAGAAAACTAAGTGAACTTCAGTTGTAAATTTTAGGATAATTGTGAGGGATAGAGACAAACTGTCAGCTCCTAGACTTGCATTGGTGAGTCTTCTAAATAACTTTAGGAGGGTTTTATCTCACTAGACATGGGAAAAACATGACAATGAGTTTTATCTCATATACAAATTTATCTTGAAGGACCAAAAGCTTGTCAATGAGGGGCATATCTTTTGGATCATTAGACCAATCAATGAACTATCTATGTGGGCATGTTTGAATGGGTATTTTAAGGATAGAACAACCATTATATTATCTCCATTAGGCCCTAAGACCAAAAGTTATATTTGATTAAACTCATCCCTTAAGATAATATTATTGTTTTAAAGTGATAAAACTGAGTGAACTTTGGTCACACATTTTAGGAGAACCATGAGGGTTATATATGAACCATCAACTCCTACAATTACATGGGCAAGTTCTCTAAGAAACCCTATGAATATTCTCTATCACTCAACATGAGTGATACATAAAAATTATTTTTTTATTGCAACTAAATGTTTTTTGAAAGACCAAAATGTTATTAGTGAGGGCATATATTCTATATCATTAGTCTAATCGACAAACCACCTTCATGGACACATCTAGATGGTTATTTTAAGGCTAGAATGACCATTGTTAAATATATATCACACCATAAGATATAAATTTTTAGTTGAAAAAAGAAATTCCGTAAGAGAATCTTATTGTCCTAAAGTGATAAAATTGAGCAAACTTTGACCATGAATTATATAAGAATTGTGATGGATATAGATAAATTAACAACTCCTACACTTATATGGGTGAGTACTATAAGCAACCCTAGGATGATCTCTATCACTTGACATAGGTGAGACACAACAATGAGTTTTATCTCACAACCAAATTTCCCTTGAAGGACCAAAATATTTTTAGTGGGTGGAAGATCATCTAGTGCCACCAACCCACATTTAAATTATTAGTAAATAAATAAATATAATTAAACACTTAATGATAAAATAATTCAAAATTAAAATATAGTAAATCAAATAAGTTAACTATATTAATTTGGAATTCAATATGAATTATTCATACTAACCTTACCAATTCAATCCAATGTAACTTCAAGATTAGCTTTGTTGTTAAGTGTTTAAAGAATCGCTTCATGCTTGAATTCACAAACTTTACATAAACATTTGTTATGAGATTTTCCATGATATTTTATAATTTAAATATTTGTAGAGATAAATAAATTTGAATAATGAATCACTACTCTATGTGTTTCAAATTCCTCAGATAATAATTTTTTTTATTTTTTTATTATAATACCTATGAATCCATGTTCCTATAACCACTATGGATCCAATGGGATAAACTAGGTCTTTTCCATCCATGACCTTTGTGGTTAATTTTTTTTACCTCTACATAATGACACAAGTAGTAATATATTATCTCATTAGTGTCCTCAGGTGTAATGACTACAAAAACATGCTCTACATTTCAATTATAATCAATTTTTAATCACATATAGAAAAAAGAAAAATATCACTAATAGAACTAAGAATACATTTAAATTATAAATAAATTGTACCTAGTTACAAAATATTTGAGATGTGGTCAAAATCAACTCGTGATGTTATTTCATGATCCATCAATTGTTTAAGTGAATGTCTACTCTCTACAGGTTTTATGGGTATATAATACCATTCATTAACTTATTATTTTGGCTCGCATTCATTCTAATTAAATTCCATACAACCTAAACAAAAGCATGGTATATCCATAGTATAAATAGTCTATGAACTAGAATTTAAGCATTGAATGGAGTGAAAAACACTCAATCCAAGTACTATAATGAAATATTCATACATTTCCTTGTATTTTTCCTACATTAAAAAAATAGTTTTTTACATGATAATATTTATCTTATCCATGACAAAGAAAAATCTTTACATCAAGTCACAATACTTACAACATCAATCAAATTAGCACCATCCTTATGTTTTATCTACTATTATTAAAGAGATTTTTTTACACATGAACCTACACCATCATATTCCCATTTACCATGCCTATCCTCAAAGGATCCCAAAATTTTTGAACCCCATTCTTCTGATGCATCCTACTTAACCATTAGAACATTTTAGAATTCTTAAATTTTCCTACATAATTGTCTGACCAAATATAGTGTGCATCGAACATGAATTCTATTAAATTCATATTTATATAAAATATCTAAAAAAAATTGGACAAACTATAGATAATGTGATCTATAATCACTCATATAAATGTGGTACTCCCTCAAAATCTTTCTCTTGTCATCTATGCTATTAGGTACATGTATGAATGTAATATGCACAAAAATTCCAACTTAAATTGAATTATAGGATTGAGATTGAACCTCATTATGTGGTTGTAGTGTATAGTTCTTAGAAAAGTCCACAAATAAAATAATGGTGCCAACTAGGAAGTTATCCTTTCATATCTTTAAGTGATTATCCAACCATTTTTGTTTGTGTGTGTCTTAAATATTGGTAGATAATATTAATTTTTAATTCAAACATGAAATGAGATATAGAAATTTTGGTTATAACCAACTCACGTATTGATGACTCTTTTCCATGTTTTAACACATACTTTATAGATTTTTATTTCTTATAATCAACTAGTTACTTTATAAATTCATGTGAAATTTATTCATGTATACATATAGTCAAATTTGACAAACTAACACAAGTGTTACATGTTCCACCTAAACATTGCTTGGCAAAAAAAATGTCCCTCAGGTTTTTGATATAAAATAATTTGGATTAATTATCTTTATTTTTTAGGTGGGGAAGAAACCATACATTCCTAAATAATATCATCATTAAGTAAAGTAAAATGTATATGATGAAAAAAATAAAAATTCATAGAAAATTTAACATGTACCCTACAACAACATGTGGTGTTGACTTGGTTGATTTTAACATAGAAAGGCTTGCACTTATCAAATGACCTTTCGCTAATTATCAATTGGCCATTGATTTTTTGAATATACTTTTTATAAAATTCTATTTGGATCATGTCCAAGAAATTTTTTTCATGTGGCTCATGGATTTTTGAACCTTTTCTTCTTTTAACATCATCTTTTACATTAGATGATACCTTTGTGTTCTCATGCCAAAACTTTTCAATCAAATGTTTTATTCCTTCAACTAATACCTTATGTTTTCATTAGAGTCTACTAATAAATTCCCAAGAATCCATGAGTAAATGGTCATCAAGAATTGTAATTATTTTTATAGTATTTATGGGAGTTTTTCTAATCAGATTCAAGGATTTACTTGTTTCACTATGAATTCAAGATTTAGATGTTTGCTTACTCACCATAGATTACATTATTATTCTTATTTCCACATTACTATATTTTTTTTTGACTTCTATTTCCTATTGACTTAAATTCATTAAATAGATTCTTTACTATTGCATTATTTCTTCCATCCATACTACTTATTCTTAAAACTAAATTATGCATCAAAGGGTGAATTTTTTGCATTTTCATTAATTAAACAAATAGTTAACATTATTTCATATGAATTTTATTCTCAAATACATAGTCCCATACCCATTGAAAATGATGTATAAGTGATCTTTTTTACATTTTACCTTCCATAGGTTCTATTATTTTCTCATCTATTTCAACCAAATACCTTGGTGTTCATCGCATTCTCCTTAGAGGTGTGGGTGTAGGATCTATATTTTGTATTACTTTGGGTGGTGTTACCACTTCAACCATATAAGGGATATTACAGGGTTAGCTAGGTACATTATACCCTAGAAGTGAAGTGAATTGATCTTCATTAGGGGAGACATGAATTGGGTTCATTACTTGATGTTGATTATCATCATGCTAAAAAGCTTCATTATGGATGGATGTTTCAATATATCATGTTTATCCATGTGTTTCATAACTCATTATAAATTCATTACTTACATGCTCTACATTTTGAATTTCATCATTCAACAAGGATTGATTAAGTTCTCTCATCTCATGTGAAGACATACTAACTTAAATTCCATGGAATTGGGCATTTTATTTTCATTTTAAATATTACCTGGTGTGAATGAAGTGCATTCACCTTACCTAGAATCTCTACGAATGCTCTCCTATATTCTTGTCCTTTTCTTTCTTTTTCTATCTTCTCTTTAATTTTCTCATTTGTTAGCTATTTAATTGGTCTTTTATGATGACTTACATACCCCATTAATTATCTTTATTGAAATAAGTCATTTATAGAATAAAATTTGAAGAATTTGTAGTGATCAAGACAAATTGAATGTAGAATTTGTAGAATTTACATAGTTACAGAAGTGAAAACTAGTTTGAAGTTTGTAAAAATTAAGACAAATAAGGAAATTCCATGGGAATGAAGAGAAATCCATGAATCATAAAGGGCATGTCTACTTATAAAAAACACACATGCCATTTATGGTTTATGGATTTAATGAATATAACATTTTTTATGGGGATAGTTGGTTCCAAAAGGGCGTATGCCCTTTACTAGTTTTATAAAAAAACAATTTCCCATTTCCCTCCAAATTTGGTTCAATAATAGGCCTGGGGATTTGAACCCAGTCGAAACCCTGTCATGAACCAATCCATTTGATTTTTTGAAAACTTATGCATCTTTTCCATCTTTCATGACCCATCTAATCACTCATATTTTATTATTTAAAATAAAAATTATATAGATTTATAGAGGGGAAAATATAGTTTTTAAATATATATATATATATATATATATTTCAATTTTCAATTATTTGTAATTATTACTTAATATATACACCTCATTATGTAATATATGCATATCATTACAAATAAATTTATAACTTTTTAAATATTAATTAAATGTTTATAAAAAATAATATCTCAACAATCTACACATTGTCAATTATGTTTTAAAAAAAAAGATTTTCATGAAGTTAATGTCAAAACATTGTCTTGACTTGTGAAATTATTTTATATATATTTGTAATTATTACTTAATATATACACCTCATTATGAAATATATACATATCATTACAAATAAATTTATAACTTTTTAAATATTAATTAAATGTTTACAAAAAATAATATCTCAACAATCTACACATTGTCAATTATGTTTTAAAAAAAAATGATTTTCATGAAGTTAATGTCAAAATGTTGTCTTGACTTGTGAAATTATTTTTTAAAGTGTCTCTAATATTATTTATAGTTCAACCTTTATTCTTTTAATAAAAAAAGTGTCACTTTAACCTCCCCTTTTGTCCCCCATTATCCTACATGTAGCCCTAAACCCTTCTAAAATTTTAGTCAAAAATTTAGGCCAACTTGATCTTATTAGGTAGGAAAAGTAGTCATTAGTTATTAAACTAGGTTAACCAAGCTGACCTAATTCCATAATGTGCAGCTTAACCTTCATAACTAGATCAATCAAGTTGACTTATTAGTAAAAATAATAATGATGGTATTTTTCTTAGTGAGAGGATTTTTTTAAAGAATAATTTCTTAGGGAAGTGGATATGTAGGATTTAATTTCTTAGAGAGTTAGACAAAAGTGAATTGTAATGGGTTTATGTAATGATACAGGGACTAACAATCTTGTGAAGCACCAAATGTCTTACCACCCCTTTCCTAGTGCACCCTTTAAGTCATGTACTTAGAGATATAAAAACACTATAGGTTCTTATAAGATAGAAAGTATTAGTAAATGATAAAGGTAAAAAATATTGTGTGTATACATAAGTCACTTACTCCATACAAAACTTGCAAGGACAAATGCATAGATCAATTTCCTCTCATGATATAAAATATGAAATAATATATATCAATGAATTATTTGAAATTGAAAATCCAAAGAATAAATACCCACCAAGGGTACATGAAGCAAGATGTCACTTGTTAAACTCATTTGGAGAATTCTATGTGGTAATTATGCCCCAATGAGATACAACCATTGAAACACAAGGTGAGGATTGTTAATGTCTTATAAAAATTATAGAAAGAGGATTTTTAGAAGCTAAAGACAACAAAAACCATAATTACACTACTCTGAATATCATAATAATTCCTTTTACTACCCTAAAACCAAGTTTGTATGTAAAGGTGGAACCCTGAAATAGGTTTGTATGTAAAAATGGAACCCCAAAATAGGTTCATATGTAAAGGATCAACTATTATAGGAAAAATATATATCCAAAGTGCTTACATAATACCATCATTCCCTATCAATCCATAATAAATAAATAAAAAGGTGTTTGCATGAAAAACATTTATTCCTCAAATATGATCCATCTATACTTCAAAGTGATGTAGAATTCCATTATCTATATATCTATCATAATGTCATAAAATGTCTTTTAACTATTTAATCTAATAAATATACTCAACTTCAAAAATATAATATGTCTCAGAATGTCATAAAACATCTTAATATTTCCTCATAATCATGTATAATACCCCATATACCTCTCAATATATCTAGTTTGTCCTATATGAATCACATAATCTAACCTAAAGTATGAAATATTTATTTTTCATGGCTTGGATCTCGAAGACAAGCCCACTATATGCACCCCTTTTGATATGAGAGATGAAGCTTAGAAATCACTCATTTTAAAATAAAATTCTATGCACAACATGTGTTATATATAAAATTATAATAATGTAAAGTATGTATATGGACACAATAATATATGTTATCATAAAATATTTGGTCATCAAAGCATGTATGGAATATGTAATCCAAAATAATGGGAATACAAGTTCTATGTTAGATATATATATATATATATATATATATATATATATATATATATATATATATATATATATATATATATATATATCAATTAAACACACTATTAATAAACATCATAATAAACACATGATAGAAATCATGGTATCACATACTATATAAGTATACATGATATAAATAATGACACCAAGATCATCAATAATCATATATGTATCCACATAAATGAGAAAAATATCTTGATAATGAAACAAAAAAACAATTAAGACATAACTCGATGTTGACCCAACATAAACATAGCATGGCCATGTCTTGGACTAGAGGATCCTTAGATTGAATCATGATGTGACATATTAAATTCAATGCACTCATATAAAATTTAATATATCACACATCAATTATTAAATAATGTAATAATCATCAACATCAATCTCTCTCTCTCTCTCTCTCTCTCTCTCTCTCTCTCTCTCTCTCTCTCTCTCTCTCTCACACACACACACACACACACACACACACACACACATCAATCATATTTAATTTGTATAATCGGTCAATGTTATCATCCAACATAACAAGGCACAATATCCATAGGAAATAACACTCTAAAAATTATGATAAAGAGAAAATAATGTATAATAGTATACTATGATCAATGGTAAAGCATATAAATATATAACTTGATAAGTGTGAAAATATACCCCTAGTGTAGGTATGTCCCTAATGTATAAAGGTTGCCCCTGGGTGTAAATAATGTCACACATTTATATTTCTATGTGTCATGTATAACATGTGTGTCCTGAATTCCAATCATGTATATTTTGAAAAGTATGTGCTTATAAAATAGATATGTAATTCCTCATGTATATGATAAATAGCATTATTCAATTATGTGCACTAGCAAAACATGTTATGCTTAGGTCTTAGTTCTGTACTTTTAGAATATTTGATTTACTTGAAAATATATATATATATATATATATATATATATATATATATATATATATATATATATATATATATATATATTTAAAATAATGCCCATGTGTAAAATAGATGTATTTTATGATACATAGGTGTTTTCATATATTTTCCTTCAACTAAGGCCAAATAATAAAATCATGCGCTAAGTTTTTTTATAATCACAAATAGTCCTAGACAATTTGGATTAAATTTACCTTTGTTTCCTTATTTGCATTAATTTTATTTTGATTTTATTTAAGTTCAATGTCACCAATTTAAAATTTTTGAGTTTAATTTTTTTGGTTATATTCTGTCTTAATGTGATTATGATAATAAACCCATGTATATTCTAGAGCATGGATTTATATTATAACCAAGATTTATAACAAGTGTAAGGATTTTTCATGTTATTTGTTTTCTTTAATGATATATTTAAGATACATACATAAGGATGGTATCTCCAACTCTAAACGTAGTATGACTTAAGTATCATAAATATGAGAATAAATATTATCATTTTTGGGCACATGAATACTTGTACGATAGGCCCAAAAGGCATAAATTATATAATTATGCCAATCTTTTCCATGTTTCACAACTATGTTACTTAGGATTTTAATAATGTTATTATTTGTTACCTCCACTTGACCATGAAATTTTATATATTAAGGCATCAAAAATGTGTGGTAGATTTTATATTTGGCACAAAATTTCTTTACCATATTATTCTTAAAGAATGACCGATTAGTCATAATGATTGTTGAGGGAATGTTGAAATATGATATTATATTAGTAATTAAAAAATAAAACTAAATAATGATGGCCATGATAAGGTTCATGATAATATTTTACTTATTTTAGATTAATGTGACCTAAGTAATATATAAATAGGGATAATTCAAATTATGAAAATAAATAAATATCCTTAAAATCTAAATTGGGAAATTAATATATTGATATTGCACTTAGATGGCTTGAAATTAACAAAACAACGAGGTATAGATGCACTTTTATTATTTTTTTCACTCATGAAAATAATCACATGTTCTAAAAATATTTTATTTATAGACTGTCATTGCTTGAATTAAAAAAAATTATCTCAAGCCCTACATGGACACTACCAGTAATAATGAAACACCTATGACGACCAATACTATCCTAGTTCTACTGGCATTGTCACTATATACTATGTAGGTTTATGTAAGCTTAGACCATTTTGCCTATGGATATAGATGTTTCTTACACATGTTCTCATCTTTAGTTATGCGTATTGATCCATTTTTTCCTTCTCCTTCCTTTAAAAACCTAATCTTATTTTCAACCATAAGATGGACCTTGAAAAAGAGGTTAGTATGTTGGGTTGGATAGCCCAAACCAATCTCCTTGAGTGATTGAGAATTTTTTACATTCAAATACTTCAAGGATAAAAATACATGTTGTTATCTAACATACATATTTTTTCACACCATCATGATCATTATATAATGTTACTCAATGTTTATCTTTCCACACTTGGCACCATATAACATTTTAATTGTGTATGTATTCAAACTTGGCTCTATAGATACTACTTTGATGGATATTTATATATGTATGATTTTAATATGGTGCATTAATAGAGGTATAATTTATTTTTCAATTTTCTTGGAACTTTACAGGATGGGTAAACCTTAAGAATGATTTATCACTAGATCTTTGATATTTAATACTATAACTGATCCATAGAATGTGTCTACGACAACCTAGTGGATACTTATCAATTTGAAAATAACTATTGAGTGGTATCAAAAAATATTGACATAGGTGGAAACTTTTGGTAAAACAAAACTATTAGAATATTTTTGATACCATCTTGGGAGTGAGAATGAATAATCTGAGATATGGAGAAAAATTGTTTAGGATTATGAAAGATTATTGTAGAGACTAGGCTAATCCTAAATATGTATATCTAGTAAATTAGGTTATTCAAGACAAAAAGAGGGTATATGGATAGGGGAAAGTGTGCAAAAGATTAAAATACACATTAAATTTCAAATTATGTAAAAGGGTGCCAAAGTTGATGTTTCTAAATATTTTAAAACCAAATTTAAGTGTCTACACTTGTAAAATAGAAATCCTAGCTCTAAAAAGAACTAATTTTATTTTTAGCATGTTTTTATCCAATTTTGAATACCAAAATATATAATATTTGATATGGATATAAGGGTTTGATAAATTTCAATAAAGCTCTTATATTTATGCTAGATACAAAGGTAACAAATCTACCACTTTCCATCTTCATATTGAGTGATAAACAAAACTGGTAAATAATACGATAATGCATATTATGAGAATGTATATTCAAACAAGAAAAACTATTGGGATGAAAGACTTATTTTCATTAATCAAAATATACAACAATCTCTGCATAGTTATACCACACACAACCCTTTTTTGGGTTTATTGGGTTTTCAACCTCTAGCATCCATTGACACAATTTACCCTATACTACCATTAACATAAAAAAATATTTGAACTCAAAAAGATGCTAAAAAAAAAATTTAGATTATTAAGAATAATCAATACATCTACCAACAAGTGCATACCATTATATATAAATAAAATTCTAAGTAAAAGCAACACCATAATCAACATATAACATCACACACCACCTAGGTTTATGATCAAGTATGGCTTCACTTATAAAATAAAATACTAAAAAGATATCACTATAAGATTAATTCACTTCAATACACCATCACCAAAAAAATAAGAGATAATTATTTTGAGATTAATATTCTTTCTTATTTTAGTTTGAATGCAAAACTCTTGTGCTGTTATTTTCCACTTTTTTTGGATGCTTTATTTTACCCTAATTTGGATTAATGAGTAAAATTCATCTAACTAAGATATAATTTTAAAATAAAATTCATGTTATAAGATATGTCATTCAAGAATACATATGAATGTAAATGATTTCAAAATTAATTATTTTGATTTGATAAGGGCATATGCTAAATATGTAAATAATTAAAGATATCATGATACGTATATTTTCTAGTTGAGTGTTTGACTATGATTATGTTTTGAAAGAATAAATAAGGGATAAACATGATTATCTTCTACTTGATTCAGGAACTAATTTATGCTTGTGCTTAATGGGTTCCATAGGATTGGGCTAATATTTTAGGTCAATAATGAATTATTGATTAGAATTAACCTATGTGAAATTGTGGCACAATGATTGTATGGTCACCTATAACCTTATTTGCTTACTATGTGTTTGTGATGTTGAACCATGTTGATGTGCATAGATCTGAAAATAAAAGTCCTTCACCTTGAAACCCTTGATGTGATTTAAAGGGATATAAAGATACAAAAATGAGGGAAGTGTAATGGGTTAATCTCACCCAAATCACCCCCATTTAATGATTGGTTATTTCCTACATATCTAATACTCTAAGGAGGGGAATCAAGCCACACATAGTTCTCTGAACTAGTATGATTTTGAAGTTGTGGTCATTCAAATATGTGAATGAAACTAATGATTAGATTTAGTACTTAATAGTGATTTATTTAAACTATATTTTTAATGCTTTAGACTTAGATTATGATTTATCCTACTGAATAGTATGTAAATTGGGAGTAATAGGTAAATTTACTTAATATGTAATAATGTATAGTTAAGTGCCAAATAGTTACTAAATCCCTTTAAAATGAGACCTTGATTTATTTATAGATGGATAATTTTGAATAATTCCTCATGCCACAAATACCCTTTGTTAATGGGTTGATTCTATGTATTGGTTTGTTTTTATAAAATAGTTGTTGTTGGGAGTAGGATAGTTCTGACCAACACATGTCATTACCAACTAGCAGTAATGATTGTAATTGGTATAACTAAATAGTGTAAAGTTGTATTAATTTGAGAGCCTATAGATGTCTATGTAGAATATTTATCAAGTTTAAAATATATAGTGAGTTTCCTTTTAGGGTTTTTAAAGCATAACTAAAGAGATTACTTATAAAATATCACGTAACTATGAGAGGATGGTGAATTAGGAACTTGTTTGATTGCTCAAGTTATGTGTGGTAAATGTGTGTTAAGATTATCATTTTAAATTACTAAATAATAGATTTTAGTATATAAAAATTCCCCACTTTTATTTTAGTGATGAAATTTATAAATTAAAAGGATAAAATATACCTGATTGTGTGCAACACACTTTGTCATTTGGTAGATGGATCTAAATGTGTAGTTTCACTCCATCGAAACCTAAAATGAAAATGAAGTATTCAATGTCTATATGTGAAATATGAAATTTAAAAATTGAAATATTAAGGTTTAGATTAAACTTTTACATTGGTATAAAAACATGTTGCCTTAGCATATTGTTGGAGATGATGCTTCTGCATCAAAGTGTCATGCCCAAAAATTGGCACAATAAAAACACACAAAAAGGTCTAACTTTTTGAGAAATGTGAAATAAAAAATTTCATTACCAAATGAATATAAAATAACATGGAATGATACACACAACACATCCAAAAAAACTTGTATGCCTAAATGACATGGATCATAATTTTCAAGTGATCACATAGTCACTATGTAACCATGTTAGCCACACTTGCTTGAATCAGCCTATAGGCTATCAAAAAAGCCTAAAAATCTCTAATATATCCTATGGGGCCCATTATCCAAGTCCCAAAATTAATGTTTTATAAATTCATTATGGTTCTAAGAAAGCACTAGTTTTAACTGTAGTATCTAACTCTTCACAGTGCATGAAAGCATCTTTGGGAAAATCTGGCTAATCATAGGGCCCAATTCACACTTAAGTCATAAACACATATAATTTTTTGTTGATTTGAATTAGATGAAAGTGATTAAAAATATATAATTTAATCCCCATATAACCTTAAAATGTGCCTAAAATATTTTATTTAACCCCCCCATATTTTATCAACCTCTCTCCATCATCAGATCAAACTAACCTTGACCATCAAATCTAGTCAAAGTAAAATAAGTCATAAATATCATTATGGAGGCCATAAGGTATCAAATTTATCTATTGATTTGAAAGATTACATTTTGAAGGATGGAGGAGGTGTTGGAGGATGAATTTTCCCATAGTCATCCCTCCTCTCCTTCCTCAACCTTGGATGATTTCCATTAATGGAGTCTTTGAGCTTTTGGTCAAAATTAAATATTTAAATTTTAGTTTTATAACATGATGAAAATATGATTGATTTTTGTAGGTAGGTACTTATTTTGATGAAAATATCTTAGGAGGTCTCTATTTCCTATTGTTTCCAAATAGGTCTTGAGAGCTTCAATCTATATTATTATCATTCATGGCTTCCACTAGGTTCAATGTGTAATTCAAAAAAAAATTAGTTTGAAAATTTAAATTTTGTCTTAGCCTTATAGGTATATAAAAATAATAGGGTTATCCTCTTGATTTAGTTCATTTTTGGGATGCCAAGAGCCCTTCATGGCCAATAAGGCCCAAAATGACATCCATGGGACATAATAAACACAAGGTAAAAACTATGGATTTATAGGTTCTAAAACTAGTGTATGTGGAAGGGGATGAAAAATTGAGGGGGTTCACTTTTGGGTTAATCCACCAGATATCCACAACCACAATAACAAAACAAGTAGATTAATTGTAAAAGGGTATAATAAAACACCTCTATGAGAGAGAAGTCATTTCTATAAAAATACAACATTTCAAGATTTAAAAATTATTTCATGTGAAAGAGCATGGAAAATGGAGGGGGGTAACTTTTGTGGCCATTCCACTGTATGACATTCAAACTACCTAAATTAGTCATACCAAATTACATACAAGTTGGCAATAGTTTATGGTTTTATTAAATTCATGTTGTAGGTTTAAGGAAAAAGTAGGTTTAATAAAAATATTAATATTAATATTATTCAATTAAATATGGGATAAATTTAAGGGCAAAAACATATATATCATAATATTGAGATAGGATTAGAGGGCTACCACCATTAAAAATAAAAAAATCATGATTTCTAGGCACTACCATCTTGAAAAAATGGGGTATATAAAAAATTTCTATAGATATATTTGCATTAAAAAAAAAGAACTTTTTAGGTAAGGGTGTATAGTAATAAATATTATTTTATTATATGAATGATAAGGTAATTCTACAAACTCAAAAGGAGTACCTTAGCAAAATATCTTGTCGTTACCTTTGGCATCAAAACTAGACACTAGTCTTGCAACTAAGATGCTTGAAATCTTGTTGGAGTCATCATATGTTGAATGTAGATGCTATGAAAACTATAAGTGTATCAAAACCAATACCAATATTGAGAATTTTTATTGAATTTGTGTCCCACTAGGAGTGCTAAAATTTGTTGTCACTTTAAGTTACACCCTTTAAGGATGTGTTTCAGGTCTCCTCACTCAATTGACACAATGAGATCACTTTGAGGTTGTGGGTGTCCTATAACTAAATATAACCTCTAGAGAGGGTTTTTTCCCTTGATGATATACCTAAATTATCACTACATCAACTCAAATTTCAATGAAAAAGGATAAATAAAACTAAAAGTAAATAGAAAAAGGGGTGATGCACTAAATCTAGTTCTCTTCCTATGGTATATGAATTGAAAATAAAGTTAAACAAGGCTAAATATAATCACACAAATTTAAATAGTTCTCTAGCATAAGTATTTCAATATGGAGGTTGTAGTTGATGCTTCAATTAAGAATGTTAGTGAAGAAGCTTAAAATGAAGCACTAATGAGATTTTCCCACACTTCACATTTGAATAACCACTTAATTCACACCTTGTGACTTGAAAAGAGATAACTTACTCACAAATAGGTAAAAATGAAGAGGATAAATGCAAGGAGATTAAAATAAACACTTTTATTCATCGACAATTCATCATGAATACACTAAGTATGAGACGAATAAGGAAAAATCAGTTTGAATTAAATTCAAAAGCAATAATGAATATCAATTTTATAAGGGATTCACCATAATAATTTGGAGTATCCTTAACAATGCCATTTAAGGCTGAATTTATAGAAAAAAGGAGAGAGAAGGAGGATGTGGAGAAAGTCCATCATGGCTATCATATATCACAAAACTAGTTAAAATATAAAAAAAAGTGGATAAATAGTCTTATTATTTGTCTTGAACATGTGTTATCTTGCCCTGATGATGACCTCATGAGAGGTAACATAAAAGTGGCTTCTCTTCTTCTATGACTCATCTTTCTTCACTTGAAAATACCCTTTCTTGGAGGAGGAGTTACAAGTTAGTTTTACACATGGACTAATTGGCCTTCTTGAAATCTTTCAATTTCATCCTTGTATCTTTCAATGCATCTCCTATATTGGTACTAATGAGACTTAAGGTTAGATACCTTTACACTTTGAGCTTTATCATTAGAAACTGCAATAATAACTCCTCTTATGCAAAGTGACTAAGGTAACCTGTTCCATAAAAATGTGAATATTTTTATTTAATACTGTCACAAAAATATTTCCAACTCCATATATTTATTTTATGATACCATACCATATCTATATATACTTAAAAACCATATCAAAAGAGTCTTCATAACTTACTAGCAAGTGGTTTGGAGAGGGTTGTATGTGTTCATGCATTAGGAGCTCTATGTAAGATTAAGATATATATTGGAACCTTGTTCATGATTCATTAGTTCAACATTGAGGTTTTAGGTGTTTCAATGCTTCTTATGGTCCTTCAAGAGTGTGTCTAACCTGATAAAATCTTGACCTATTTGTAAAGACTTGTATTTTCCTTTGAAAGTTCTTAACATCAAGAAGTTGAATGTGTATAAGCTCTTCAAATTTAATTTTAGATGTATAAATTGTTTTTTATATGGATTTTAGAGTCTTCTAAGGATTTCACCAAGTTTATACAATATTACTCTTAGGATTCACATGCCTTTTATAACCTCAAGAGAGTCTGAAACCTTGCCTTTCTATACAACCAAAAAGGTAGTCTTCACATGGCTTGGTGTAGTGATTTAAAACTTGTCTAATCATCATTAAAACCTTTTATATGGATGATATATGGATATTTAACTTCTTAATAATCCTATAAAATATATTCCAATGGCTAGAGAGCTTAAATCCATTCAAACACTAGAAAAATTAGCTAAATTATGTAATTGTAGGCCTCTCTTTTTTGTATTTCCTTCCACACATGCCAAATTATTGTTAAAATAGGTACATATGAGGATTATATAGTTAATTAATATGTTTAAAATACCAATCATGTTCATTAATATCACTTGGTAAGTCTTTATCTTCATCAAGATTCTTTGAGGGATTTTCAAGGGATTTAGAGGGGTTTATCTTCTTAACAATGGTTCATAAAGTCTAAGGTTTTGATTGGATTAAAAGTAAAAATAGGTTGGATTATAATGACCTCCTAAACCTCCCATAATTTAATTTTTATCCATGCAATTATTTATCAAAATTACCATGTAATCAAGATGACCTTCTTGACAATGTAGACTTGTGTGTGAAGGTCAAGATGAATGTTTTGAGCATAAAAGACTTAAAAATATTGAAATTGAATTTTAAATTCCCAAATTTGATATAATAAATGTTACATGAGGTATAAAAATACTTATACAATCTCTTTATCCCCTCAAAATTCTTGAAACATGTGTTGGACCATGTCAAGGGTTTGTAGGTATTGTGATTATTCTAGCTTTAATGACCTCATTTTGATGTTTTATTATTATTTACAAGGGATAAATTCATTTTTTAAATTTCCATAGGGTCTTAAAAATATATAAAAATATTTTTATCCTCCCATTCAATTCATAAAATGTGATTTTTCTTCATGGATTCACTTACAGACTTGACACAATCAAGCTAAGCATATATGTTTACACTAGTTTCTTGGTATTTTGATCTATATATGGATTTTTATGAGTTATAAGGTTTATAAAACTTATTAGGGATGAATTTATGGATTTATAAATCCATTATTTTTTGTTTCCACTTACTCAATACTCATTCTTACCAAAGTGGACACTAAAATGTTATAAAACCTATACTTTCCAAACTGCCTGTTCACAGTTATGTTTATTTTCTCAACTTGGTGGTCATGAAAGTTTGTAAAATTGTTTTATAAATTTAATAATATTTATTATATAATTTTAATCAATAATAAACCAATCTCTCATTTTTCTCTTGAGGATTTCATCTCAAATGCAAAGTTACTCTTTCTAGGTTTATCCTAGGCTTAATACACCTTCTTTTAAGTGATCTTGACACAAACTAATGGTTACCCCTCTAAAATATAATATAAAAACTTAAATAACATATTATAATTTATAAAACACCATAAATTACCTCTAAAAACTCTTATTTAACACCAAAATGTATTTTGTTTTAGATTCTTGCAAGCAGGCTTATATGTGCCTCTCACAAGCTTGAACCATTACAAAATTGACTTTGACTAACTCCATGTATTTGATGATATTAAATGTTTTAATAATAAATTTTAGGTATATTTTATTTTTTTAACTATTTAAAGTGATAAAATATATAGGTAATTATCAATAACTTCTAACTCTAGACTACAGTCTTAATACAATCCCCCTGTACATGCATACTATAGTTGTTTCATCTTTTTCCATCCTATTCATGCATGATAATGAAGTGTTTTATGGTATTATTAAGATTAATAATAAATATGGATAATTTAATAATTCATTAAATACATTTAAAAATGATCATAGGTCTATTATTTACTTGTAAACCTTGTTCAAGCACACTAGACTAATGATCTTGAAACTGCCACCTAAAACTTCCATCAAGGGTGATATTGGAGGCATGTAAACTTATTTAATTTTATTAAAATTTATTACACAATACCTTTATTTTCCTCAAATTTCACTCCAAATTTATTATTCATCAATCATCAAAAAATGTGTTGTCTATAGGACTGCATCTCTCTCTTTGAGAACTACATGCTTGGACTAGTAGTAGAAGACCACTTTAGAGATGGATGTGGGATTTTAAATTAATGTAAAATAGTGTGAGTATTTTTAAAAAGTTTATATCACATGATTTTTCCTCTAATATAATCCCAAAACCCTTAAATAATGTCAAATAGGCTCAACACTACAAACTTGTATAATGGTATTCCACTCCTTTTTTAATGTGAATGTTATTTTGAGGAGTTATAGGAGGATATTTTAGGTTTTTATGAGTTTTAATATATAATTTATAATTTATCCCACTCACCTTCATGTTAGAAACACTTCAAAAACTTGTAGAGCCTTGCATGTCATGCTTAAAATAATAAAATACTTATATTTATTATTGGTACAACCACGAACACTAGAAACTTTCACTAATTTTGATATTTATTAGATTATAGGACTAAGAGGATATTTTTTTAAACAATATAAATAAATTAATTAAAAATATACATGCCATTATAAGAGGAAAACTAAGGTAGTGGGGTCTATAAGGGTTTAAGGAGCACTAAATTTCTTAATGATGATTCATAAAGCACAAGATCTTAATCCCAATAATAATTCCATAATTTTTAATTTAATATGGGTGATAAACATAACATAATATAATTTTATCCAACATATCTCCTCTTTTATGAAATAACCTCATGAAGCTAGCTCTTCTTGGCCTGCCAATGACCTGATGGAAGATTTGAATGGTTTTTTATCTTAATTGGACCTAAAACTATTTTTTATACATGGTTTGAGCTTGGGGAAGCTGGAGGAGAATTTTTAGAAGATGATAAGACAATTATAATCTTGAAAAACCTTTCAAAATAGACCTCCATAGACCCTTATTCTTTAAGAAACTTGATTGTCTTACCAGAATACCCTACTAGAGTTGTGAACCAAGTAGCTTTGAAGTTCCTCTTGGCATATATGGTAGTGATGTAAAATATAAGAAGAATATTAACCTTGTCTTCCCTAAAAATTCTTCATTATACTCTATTTTAACATTGAAAGGATAGGTAAGGTAGTTTCAAATGTATATCAACATTGGAAAATGAGTATTATAACATCTTGAACGAGATGTATGGGCAAGAGAGATATAATATAATTTTCAACAAGTGTTTAATGAGTAAAAAGTACCTTTTCACCTATATACATGATATTATACTTTAATATTTAATTTTTCCTCAAGGAGTTACATTACAACATTGTAATAAGTAATAAAAAACAAAACAATGAAACCTTAATTTCTCCAAAAGTACCTTAATTTCTCCAAAGTGCTTGAAATTACAATGTTTCCAACCTACCAACTTAGATCTCAGGTCCACTTATATATATTTCAACATTTTTCATTTTTTTATGATCACCAACTCCTTGTCTTCATCATGGATCAAGTATACCTTAAATTTTAAAACCAAACCTTAAACTCTCCAAAATTATCTTAAACTTTGTTAAACTGCATTACAAAGGAACCATTTAAAGATCAGGGTATGAAATTGATTATGCAAGACACATACATGGAATTTAACATAATAAAAGGAACCTTTTTATACCTTTAGATGACATACAACACCAAGCCATAACACCAAGACATGATTCTCAATCAAATCATTTTGAGGTTAGAGGATTCACTTACCTAATTTTAAATAATCCTTGATCATGGATGACTAATTAACTAATAGGTATTATTAAAACCTTTCATTATTAACCTTATGTTATATTTCATTCTTAAAATATTTTTTAAGCCACTTAAATGTCCCCCTTCGAATAAAACTTGGATGGGTTGGAAGAGGCAGCCTTTTAGAGTGACATAAAGTAGTTTTTAGATACTTTGTATTGTTTTTATGTCCTTGGACCAATAGGAAGGTTAGATATTATTTATAAGATCCAAAGAGGATTTTTGAGGAATCCCATTTCCATTTATGGCATGGGATAGTAGGTTCATTTATGAGGTATGAACTTGCTTTCTTGCCCATATGGGCTTGTAAGTGGAGTTATGGAGAGGAAATATTATTTAAACATGAACCAAGGGATGGGAAGGGACACATGTCACATCATCATTTTCTTTTAGGTAATGTATTTTAGCCTATATGAGGAAGTAAATACTTCATTAAGAGGAATTATGATTATTTTGTAAATTTTGAAAATTAGAGTGGAGAAGAAAAGGAGAAAGATGAGGAGCTTGAGGAAGAGCTTAGAGAAAAAGGAGTTTATCCATTGCCCAAAATTGTTAAAGGTGTTCTTTAGTGGATTAAATAAGGAACCAAGGTATTATTCCATTCCCCATTTTCATTAATTTTATTTTATTAAAATTATCTTTCTCCTTTCCTTTATTTGTGATTTTCAAGTGGTGAAAGGCTATTTGGCTTACCCTCTTTCTTTATTAGCATTCTATGGTTATTCCAATGGGTACCATGTGGTTTTTATGCCAATTTGGGCTTGGATATGTAATATAAATCATAAAAATATTGAATATTTTTAATGTAATTTTATTATATTAAAATGGTAGAATTATGCTATCAAATGTTTTATGATTTTTGCATGCTTATTGTATAATTATACATAGTAGAAGTGGTAGTGGAACCAGGTTCCCACTTCCTCTTACATTGTTTATTTTTAAGTAGTGGTAGTGTAATGTGTGACCAAAATAACCATGAAATCATACATTTTATTTAAAATGGTTGAAGGTGTGTATGCCCTCCCATGGGCAAGATACTGTAAAATAAGGGTGAAGAATTTCCCCACATTCTTATTCTCATTTGATAAGCCTATTTGTGTTGAAAATGAATATGGTTTCCTTATGATAATTTATAATTTTAAATGGTGTTTTTTTCCTTTTAGGTTATCTTTGAGGAATTTAATCATATTTTGTGTTGTTTTATTTCCTAGTGACTATTCCTTGTCTAGCCTTGTTACCATCTAAACCTCCTTTTATCAATTTGTCCACCTTAAACCATGATATAATTATTCCCAAATTTTGGTTTATTATGATGTATGGTTATTAGGGTAGTATCATGATGATGTAAAAATGATGAGAGGTGATCCCTCCTTCAGTTGACCTTACAGTTGTGTGTGGAGACCATGTAAAGACAACTTGTTCAACATTTTGTATATACTTGTGAAGAAATTATATCATCCATTTGAGATCCATGATTTATTTAATTGCTTGAGTTGGAATTTATGCATATATTTAAATAAAATTTGTAATGTTCATTATAAATAGTGTGATGTTTCTTTAGCACTTTCATACTTTTCCTAGCAAATGTATCAAGTTGTAAAAATATTTAAATGATTATCTTATATTCAAATTAAATTTGTATATTATATATTGGACATGTATATTTATGGATTTTATAGTTTAATTAAAATAATTGTTTTCTCTTTCCTAAAAATTCAAAATTTATTTATTAGGGTGATGTCAAGGAAGGTTATATGCATTTTCTTAAATTTTATGCAATTTTGAACTCATCTATTTTTCCCTAAATTATTTTTATTAGAAATTAGGATTTCTCAGGATTCCATAGAAATTTATGGAATATTTTTGTGTTAATATTTAAAATTTATGAATTTTTAAAGCTTTAACCTCTAAAAATGGTTCATTTCCTTTTTAAATAGTCTAAAATTTCTTTAATTTTTATGTATGCTTGTCAAGGTATAAAAACTTTCCAAATAATTTTAGCATGAAATTTGGGATTTTCTAAAACCAATTCCTTTCATTTTGTAATTTTTTGATCCTCGATGCTCTAGTTAAGATTTTTTAATATTATTATTCCTTATAATATAATATTAATATATTTGAAGTTTTGAAGTTATGAAATTTTAAAGATTCAACCTTTAAAAATGGTTCATTTCCCTTATAAATAGTATAAAATTTGTTTAATTTTTATGTATGCTTATCAAGGTATAAAACCTCTCCAAACAATTTTAGCATGAAATTTGGAATTTTATAAAACTAATTCTTTTATTTTGTAAATTTTTTATTCCTAATGGTTCAATTATGAAATACTTATGCTAGATAACTATTTGAAGTTATATTATTAGATTCATCCTTGTTTAACTTTGTTATCATCTCATAGACCATAGGATGAGAACTACATTTAGTGCATCACCCCTTTTTCTATTTAAAAAAAAATTATTTATCCCTTTTCATTTTAATTTAAGTAGGTGTAGTGATAATATAGGTATATAATCAATGAAAACACCCCTCTCTAGAGGTTCACTTTAGTGATAGGCCACCCACAGCCTCAAAGAGTTCCCATTATGTCAATTGAGTGAGGAGACCTGAAACACCTCCTTAAATGGTGCAACTCAAAGTAAAAATAGTTTTTGGTGTGCCTAATGGAACCCAAATTTAATAAAATTTCTCAAGATTAGTGTTGGTACTGATATAATTGTATTTTTTATAATTTATATTCAACATCTGATGACTCCAACAAGATTTGAAGCATCTTGGTTGCAAGACTAGTATCTAGTTTTCATGCACAAGATAACTGAAATATCTTTTGCCAAAGGTACTCATTTTGAGTTTTTAGAATTGAATTATCATTCATATTCTAAAAGGATACTTGTCACTACACACCCTTACCCAAAAAGTTATTTTTTATTGCTTTAAATATATCTATAGAAAAGTTTTATATACCCCAATTTTTCAAAATGGTAGTGCCTAGAAATCAAGATTTTGTTCCTTTCAATGGTGACATTCCTCTACTCCTAGCTCATTATGATGATATATCTATTTTTTATTTTAAAATTATCCCAAACTTCATTAAATAAGATTCTACAACTCCCATTGAACACAAGAGATATATCTAACATTTATTTTATGCATAATGTGATACAAGAACATTTAGCAATCAGATTGTTAGCCACTTCATTCAAAGGGAAGGATATTTAATTGTATATAGGTTTGAGACCTAATTATATTAATACTTGGGATGATTTATGAGAATAAATATGCAAGAATTTTTAAGATAAAAGTGATCATTTTTCATTGATAGAGTCATTAACTACCATAAACAAAGATCCTCAATAATTCATGGTTGATTTCAACTATAGGTTCCAAAAGACTTGGGATAGGATCTCAAACATTGTACAATATATTAAAAACTATGATTTATTATACTATTTTAGGGACTTAAATAGTGACATATCAGTAATGATTCAATTAATGGGAGGAAACACATTGCATAATGCATATGAAGGAGTAATAAGGGCTGAAAATTATCTTCTATAAGTTGATAATATTTATCTAAGGCATTTTATGCCATTGTTTCCATAATTTCAGCCTTCTACTTCTATTACTCCCCTTGTATTTCCCACATTGGCTCATATTACTTCACCAAATAGTCAAGAAAAGGCTACCTTTAATCTTCCTAATGACTTGCATGAAGTCAATACTCTTATAAAAAAATGATAATGAAATTAGGAACATAAAGAGGAAACAAGATCAACATTATAGGCCTTGGAAACCATATAATCAATTCAATCAACCTAATAAACCCCCTTTCCATGGTAACTATATAAGTCAAGGACAAATCACAAATGTTATGCCTTATAATAGCTATAATCCAAATGTTGCTAGTTCTTCAAATGCCATTATTCTAGCTCAAAATAACCTAGTTCAAGATCAATCATTGTGCCTTATGATCATCTCCAAAATCAATTTTTTTACTCCAATGGTATGTCCAATCAAGCTCTCATGGTGAAAGGTGATCAAACTTCTCAGAACATTTAAGTTTATCAAGGTATGCAGTCTTCTCAAACTCCACAAGTTGATATACCATCATAAAAAGAGACTAATAAAATGAAAGTAAAAATTAATTCCACCTTTATCAATTGTCAAGAATGATACTATTGTGTTATGAATTAGTTTGGAGGTATGAATAACTTTGAAACTCCTATGGTAACTAATATAAGGGATAATAAAAGAGAAATAGAAGGTAATCAAAAACTAAGTGACATACCTATTCCAAATTATTAAGTGTATAAATGGGTCAATAGGCTTAATGCATCCCATAAATTTCAAGAAGTGTATAAAAATTAGAATGTAAAAGTTACTCCCTTGCCTCAATATTTACAAGCTCAAGATAGTGTTAATGATCCTAAAGGATAACCAAAGGTTGATAGTTATTCTATAAACATTGTTGATCAAATGAATAAGGCACATGTGAAAATTCCAATGTGGGATACATTGGCCATTCCCAGACAAAAGGATCTACTTCAAGAAGATCAATCTAATCTCAACCTTGTAGTTTGATTAGTAATGAAAGAGAATAGTTATCATAAATGACTCTCATCCCAAAGAAGGAAAACAAATCAAGAATAATAATACTCCTCATTTTTATCTCTACTTAATCATATGTGAGTATTTGGTTCACAATTTCTTTATTTATTGTGGTGCTAATACCTCTACAATTCCTAAACAAGTGGTTGATAAGTTAGGCCTAATATATGAGCCAATCACCAAAGGAGTGTTATAATTGGATGGGATAGCCACTAAGACTGTAGGTATTATCAAATGTTTAAAATTGAATTTTCATTATTTCCTCACTTTTTCTATCCCTCAATATTTTTTTTGATAGACCTACCACCCCAATTTTCCCTTTGTCTATCTAGAGAGTTCACAACTAAGATTAGGGGATACTTATCATCAAATTGGTCCTACATGGTTTTTAGGACTAGGTATAACACAATGTTAAGATAGAATCATAACCAATTGTTAATATTCATATATAACCTTATATGCCTAAGTTATCTAATGTAAATTACACTATTCTTGATGAAGGAGATCTCCATATTGAGAAAGAACTAGTTGTTTCTCTTGAAGGCATACCTGATCTTCTTCTTGATGAGTAAGAAGATGAACATCATGAACATGATCCATATAAGTTCATGGAAGAGGAAACCCTAGGATTTTATTTATTACATGAGTAATGTTCCTTCATTACATAATTGGTTAAACCAAATGAACCCATAGATGGTCTTGGTAGTTATTCTTTGATGGATCAAGAAGAAAAATTGGTGTAGGAGGTAGTGCAATGTTGGTGTCTCCTTCTAAAGAAAGGTATTATACCACTTTCATATTTAAATTTAGATGTAATTATAATTCAAAATATTATGATGAACTTGTGTATGGACTTTAATGGGATAGGAAAAGAGGAGTGAAGTGTCTACAAGTATTTGGTGATAGTGAGCTGATTGTTCATCATGTAAAAAGTCAAAATGTGACTAAGAACTCATTACTAAAGTAGCACAAGCATATGATATGGGATATCATGGAATATTTTTAAGCCTTCAACATAAAATCCATTCCAAGGGAGTAAAATAAGCATGTTTATAGGTTGGTTTTAGTTAGAGCTCAATTTGATACCCCTAATGATGTCAAGAACTCAAGATGCCAACCACATGTCAAGGTAGTAGTGAGAGACTCTATCCTAAATAATGATTCTAATTGGTAAGTCCTTGATATATATAAACAAATATCATGATTTATTAAATAAGAGGTTGATTTCTCTTCAATAAATAAGTCCAAATAGTATCAAAAATATGGTGATAAAATTATATAATTAAGGATAAACAAGCTTCCTAAAGGCCTAATGACACTTGAGAGTATCTTCAATGATGATGATCAAATTAATAAATAAAATATAATCATATCTAAAAATAAATATAATTATGATAGGTTCACCATATTCAAGAATAAATTTCTAGCACTTAGAAAGGTATGTAAACAACAAGAGAGACTTACATTCATTGAGTTGTGTAAATAATTTGCTGATGTGTTTGCTCAAGAGTATAATGATCCAAAAGGATTTTTAACCTAGCCTAAATCAATACACTATAGAATTAGATGTGGATTATAAACTATTAAGGTAAATTAAAATGTGTATTAATCCAAAAATTAAGCCCATAATGAGGAAATAATTGATTGAATTACTAAAATCTAGCATTATATTTTATATCAAACACTCATCTTGGGTTGCCAATCTAGTCCCTATAAGGAATAAGAATGGAGAGATAATATTGTTTCTATATTTTAGGGAATTTAATAGAGTTTCATTAAAATATTATTACCCTATGCCTTCCATGGATAAAATATTGCAAATGGTAGTAGGTTCTAAATGTTTCTCTCTCCTTGATGGCTATTTAGGGTATAATCATATTTTAGTACAAGAATAAGAATAAAATAATACATCCTTCACAAAAAAATAGGGCACATACATATAAATTAAAATGCCTTTTGGGTTATCAAATGATGGAACTACATTCCAAAGAGCCATAGAAATAGAATTCCAAGGTTTGATGAATGATATAGTGTTAGTTTATC
The DNA here is from genome assembly GCA_037957365.1 of Torreya grandis. Taxonomy (NCBI): domain Eukaryota; kingdom Viridiplantae; phylum Streptophyta; class Pinopsida; order Cupressales; family Taxaceae; genus Torreya; species Torreya grandis. The sequence continues at coordinate 1,856,430 of JARHVA010003486.1, read as the reverse complement.
TTGATGGCATCATGGTGTTATCTAAGGATGAAAGTAATCATTTTATTCATATTATGAATATTTTTGAGATATGTATATATTTTGGAGTCTCTCTCAATCCTAAAAAATGTGTATTTATAGTTCATGAAGGCAAACTCTTGGGCCACATTGTCTCCAAGAGAGGTCTCTCTATAGATCCTAAAAGGGTAAGTGTTATCTTGCCCTTGTCATTGCCTAAATAAAAGAAAGGGATAAACTTTTATTTAGGAAAATAAACTTAATTAAGATATGTATTCCTTATTTTTCTAATATTTTCAAGCCTATAACATACATGTTGAATAAAAATAATGCTTTCAGTTAGACTAGAGAAGGAAGAGATAATTTTGGTACTATCAAGCAAGCCATAACTCAAGCTCTAACTTTTACAAATCTTGATTTCAAGAGAGAATTCAATTTGTATGCTTTGGAAAATGATGAATTAATCTTATAAATATTGACACAATAAAATTAGGAGAGTCTTAAATAGCCCATTGCTTTCTTTAGCTAGGGGTTAGAAGACTATGAGGTAAGATATACTTTTATAGAGAAATAAGTGCTTTCTATTATAAGAAGCCTTAAAAAATTTAGGAATATGATCTCAAACAAGAAATTAAATTTTATGGTGTCTCATCTAATCATAAACTTCCTTTTTAGTATGTATTTGAATGAAAAGGAGCCAATTAGATCACTAAAGTCATAGAGTATGATGTTGATATCAAGGTTTCCAAGCTGGCGAGGGGTAAGAGGATGTGTGAGCACTTAGATTTAGAATTTAAAGAGAAAAATTAAGTTGTCTTAACACTCCATTATGATCCTAAAATAAATTCATCTTAATCTATCATGAGTTAGTCATAATACATGGTCAAATTACTTTAAATAGGTCGCTGTTCATTAGACCTAGACAAGGCTAAAAGGAGATATTTCATATTATAATCCATTCTATATGTCTTGGTGTATGGAATAATATTCATAAAGGACCTTGATGGAGTGATCCTAAGGTGTGTGGAGGTTTATCAGATTGATAAGCTATTGGTATAATTTCATTATGGATTATCAGGTGGTCACTTTACACCAGAAATCAAAACAAGAAAAGTGATTAGAGCTAGGTATTATTGGCCTATATTATTTAGGGATTCATATTCATGAGTGATAAAGTGTCAAAAGTATTCCTTATTCATATGAAAATAAAATCTTATAGGCCTCCCTCTCCATCCCATTCAAGTAAACCAATCTTTTATGTAATGGGGATTAGATTTCGTGGGTATGACCAATCCTCCATGTACTAGTCATAAATGGGTATTTAATGCAACTAGTTATTTTACTAGATAGATAGAGGTTGTACCTCTCAAAGAATCTAATTAAAATAGTGTGATAGACTTCTATGAAGGTATAATAACTAGATTTAGGGCACCTTCTACACTTATTTCATATAATGCAATGGATTTATTTGGTACTAAAATAAGTGAGTGGGTTGTGAAACATGGAATTCGCCTAAGTACATATTCCAATTACTTCCCTGGAGGGAATGGACTTGCAGAGTCCACAAACAAAAATATCATTAGATTTATCAAGAGGAATATGGAGGAAAATCATAATACATGGCAAACAAATTTGAATAAAACCCTATGGGCTAATAGGATCACTCCTAAAAGAGCCATTTACAACTCACCATACATACTTTTTTATGGAAAATAAGATAAGATACCCATTTCTCTTGAGTTACCAACTCTAGAGTTTACACATCAGCTTGAGATGATGGATAATGTTATCATGGAGATTAGACTAGGTGAGTTGATGGAGCTAGAATAAATAAAATATCATGCTATGCATACCATAAATTCACATCAAGCTCAATCCAAGAGATAATTTAAAAATAAAGTTATTCCAAGATCATTCTAACAAGGTGACCTTGTGATAAAATGGGATGAGAATATGGCCAAGACTATAAGACACACCAAGTTTTACACTATATGGAGTGGGTCCTATGCTATCACTCATTACAAGAAACACAATGTTTTTCAGCTCTCAAAGCTAAATGAATAAGAATTACATATCCTACACAATGGGATACACCTAAAAAAATTATATTGAGGTTATATTTTATCCTTTTATACATAATATATTAGGCTTTGCTTTCTTCAAGTGATTTATAACACATGTTGATTTTGGTTGTGTGTTTTCTTTATCTTGTTATGTGATTCAGGCAACAATTCATATGACAAATTGGGTGATGGGTCCACCCCAATTGATGGCAAAACTTTTGGGAGCCATAACTTTTGCACCGTAGCTCTAATTGACTCACCGTTTGAACTATTGGAAAGCTAATAATGAGGGGACCATTGTGAGATGTCATAGAGCTTTGCTCAATTAAGTTTGACCCCATAAAACCCAATGGAAGTGTCCCAAATTTTAATTTTAGTAGTGCAGTCTAAAAATAGTAAGTTTCTAAAAATAGTAATTCCTCAAAATTCTGTATTAATTTAAATTATGGAAGTCGAACCAATTCATCTCCCTCAAGATTGGTGACCTTCCACATCCTCCCCACACCTTAAAAATGTGTATAAATGAATATGTAACCTAAAATGGAAAGTAGACATCTCTTCTCAGAGATAAGCATATGTTTGGGTCTACAAATTTGATCAATAAAACATCTCTTATCAGAGATAGCATTATTTGAATTTTTTTGTTCTTATTTCTTGAATTATCTTTCAACCAAAGATTTCGAGTTTTGGATCATTATGTCTTGTTTTTTTCTATGTTTTGAAGATACTTTCAATTTTTGGTTTGTTTCAAGAGCTAATGTAATGTTTAGGTTCAGATTTGATCTCATAGAGAAGAATTTTTTAGCCATTCCCAATGGGTTGTATAATTCTACTAGTCTATATATTTAATAGGCAAACTACCCCTAAAGGTCACCAAAAATGTTATATAATCAGTTACCCATGACCAAGGATTGTTTAAAACTAGGTAATTGAGTCATATAAACTCAAAATGGTCTAATTAAGAATCATTTCTTGGTGTTATGGCTTGGTGTTGTATGTCATCTCAAGGTCTAAATAGGGTCTTATTAGTATGTTAAATTCCATGTGTGTGTCTTGTACAATCAATTTCATACCTTGATCTTTGAAGAGGTATTTTACAATGCAGTTTAGCAAAGTTTAAGATAACTTTAGAGAGTTTAAGGATTATTTGTGAAATTTAAGGTATAATTGATCCATGGTGAAGGAAAATATGTGCTTATCATCCAAAAGTTAAAGACTTTATAATATAGATAAGTAGACCTAAGAACCAAGTTGGTAGGTTGGAAACATTGTAATTTCAAGAACTTTAGAGAAATTAAGGTACTTTTGGAGAAATTAAGGTTTCATTATTTTGTTTTCTATTGATTTTTACAATGTTTTAATGTAAATCCTTGAGGAAAAATCAAATATTAAAGTCTAATACCATGTATAGAGGTTAAAAGGGTCTTTTGAGTCATTAGACACTTGTTGAAAAGTATATTATCTCTCTCTTGCCCATACATCTTATTCAAGATGTTACAATACTCCTTTTCCAACATTGAAACACATTTGAAACTACCTTAAAAATAATTTAAACATTAAAATAGAGAATAATTAATAATTTGTAGGGAAAATTCTTCTTGTATTTTAAATCACTACCATACAGGCCAAGAGGAACTCCATAGCCATTAGGTTCACAACTCTAGCAGGGTATTCTAGTAGGACAAGCAAGTTTCTTGAAGATTAAGGGCCTATAGAGGTATATTTTAAAGGTTTTTCAATATTATAATTATATTATAAGATTCTACAAATCCTCTTCTAGCTTCTCCAATATTAAACCATGCATAAAAAAGAGTTTTATGTCCAAAAAAGATAGAAAATCATTTAAATCTCCCATCGGGTCATTGGCAGGACAAAAAGAGATAGTTTCATTAAGGAGGAAATATGCCAAATAAAATTATATTATGGGATGTTTAAAAACCATATTACCTTAAAAATAATTCCATTAAGTTTCAGATTAGGGTCATGTACTTTATGAATCATCGTTAAGAAGTTTAGTGCTCCTTAAACCCTTGTAAACCCCACTACCTCAGTTTTCCTACTGTAATGGTATGTATGTAAATTATAAATTAATGTATATGGTTTAAAAATATATCCTATGTGTCATATAATATCCTCAATATAAAACTTAATTCAATTTTATAGTGTTCATGGTTGTACCAATAAGAAATATCATTGTGTCTAATTGTTTTAAGTATAATAGGTAGGGATATATAGGCTTTTAAAGTGTTTACAACATGAATGTGAGTGATATAAATTATAAATGTTATATTAAACCTAATAAAAACCTAAAAAATCCTCCTATACCACCTCCAAACAACATTCACATGCAAAAAAGAGTGGAATACCAATGTACAGGTCTGTAGGGTTCTAAGAGTGCAAATGTTGAGCCTATTTGACATTGTTGAAGGGTTTTGGGATTATAATAGAGGAAAAATAATTTGATATAATTTTTTTACAATTAAACACACTCTTTTACATGTGTATCCAATCCCACATACATATCTAAAGAGGTATTCTAGTACTAGTCCAAGCATGCAGTCCTCAAAGAGAGAGACACAGTCCTGTAAATAAGTATTTTTTGATGATTGATGAATAATAAATTTGGAGTGAAATTTGAGGAAAATAAAATGTATTTTTTAATACATTTAAAAAAAATTAAATATGTTTACATTCCTCCAATATCACCCTTTATGTAAGTTGTAGGTGGTAAGCTCAAGATCATTAGTCTAATGTGCTTGAACAAGGTTTTCAATGTATGAAAGAAAATAATAGACCTATGATAATTTTAAAAGGTATTTAATTATAAATATTTATTTTTAAAATTAATTATACCCTAAACCCCTTCATTATCATGAATTACCAAGATGGCAAAAGATGAAACAACTATAGTATGAATGTACAGGTGGAATGTGTTAATACTGCAGTCTAGGGTGAGAAGTTCTTGAAAAGTAGTTATATATTTTATAAATTTAAGGAGTTTTTAAAAAATAAAATATTAATCACATTTATTATTGAACCATTTAATATCATAAAATATAGGGAGGTCAGTTAAAAAGCAAGTTTGGAATGGTTCAAGCTTGAGAGAGGCACCTACAGCCCTGCTTGCAGGAATCTAAAAAAGAGTACATTTTGATGTTAAAAAAGAGTTTTGAGAGGTAATTTAGTGTTTTATAAACCTTATAAAATTTTATTTAAATTTTTTTATTCTATTTGAGAGGGTAAAACCATTATTTTAAGTCAAGAACACTTAAAATAAAGTTTACTAGGCCTAGGAGAAACCTAGAAAGAATAACTTTGCATTTGAGATTAAATCCTCAAGAAACCAATGAGAGATGGGTTTATTATTGATTAAAATTATATTATAAATATTATTAAATTTATAAAATAGGTTTAAATACTTCCATGACAACTGATATTATAAAATGTACATAGTTGTGTACATGCATTTTCAAAATTATGGGTTCTAGAGCATTTTAGTGTCCACTTTGGAATGAATGAGTATTGAGTAAGTGGAAACATAAAATAAGGTATTTATAAATAATTAAATTACTCAAAATAAGTTTTATAAACATTATAACTAAAAATAATACATCTATAGATCAAAAAATCAAGAAATTAGTGTAAACATATATGTTCATATTGTTGTGTCAAGTTTATAAGTGAATCCATGAAGAAAAAATGCATGTTTTGAATTGAATGGGAGGATAAGAATATTTATATATATGTGTAATATCATGGGTAAATATATTCAGTGATTTTATCCCTTTTAAATAATAATAAAACATCCAAATGAGGTCATTAGGGCTAGAATAATCATAATGCCTACAAACCCTTGACATGGGCCAAAATAAGTTTCAAGACTTTTGAGGGGATAAATATCTTGGAGAATTATTTAGAGACCTCATGGAAAATTTATTAGAAATAAGGTGGATATTTATAAGCTAGGATCAAGCTTTTGAAGTCTTTTATGCTCAAAACATTCATCTTAACCTTCACACATAGGCCTACATAGTCAAGAAGGTCATCTTGATTACATGGTAAATTTGTCAAGGAAATGCATGAAGAAAAATTAAATTATGGGAGGTTGAAGAGGCCAATCTAATATAATTTCTTTGTTTTTTTAAACCAATCAAATTACTTTGCTTTATGAACCATTGTTAAGAAATAAACCCCTCTAAAACCCTTGCAAAGCCCTCAAAAAATCCTGATGAATATAAACACTTCCCAAGTGATATTAATATACATGATTGGTATTTAAAAAATTTGAATGAACTATATTTTCTTCATAGGTGCCTATAGGAGAACTAATTTGTCATATGTGGAAGGAAAGACATGAAAAAATAGGCCTAAAACTATCGATTTTATCTAGTTTGCCTAGTATTTGAATGCATCTGATCTCTATACCCATTGGAAGAGAATTTTCAAGATTATGTAGAGGTATAATAGAACTATATCATTTTTATAATAGGTTTTCATGATGATTAGACAAGTTTTAGATAGCTTGACTAGGCCATGTGAAGACTATGTTATTGGTTATATAGAAAGGCATGGTTGTAAACACTCTTAAGGACATAAAATGCATAGGAATATTTAGATCACTCTTGTATATACTGGGTGACATATTTATAAGACTCTATAAGACATATACAAAGCATTTTAATGGTTTCAAGCAATGTTAAAAAGGTTATACAAAGGTAACTTCTTGATGTTAAGCACTTTCATTGGCAAACATAGGTCCATACCAACTTGTCAAGATTTTCTCAAGTTTGACACACTCTTGAAGGATCATAGGAAGACTTTAAACACTTGAAACCTTAATTTTGAGACCATGAATCATCAACAAGGTTCCAATACAACTCTTAAGCTTACATAGATCTCATATTGCATGAACACTTGAAACCCTCTCCAAACCACTTGATAGTAAGTTATGAAGACTCTGAAGATGGTTTTTAAGATCATATAAAGATGGTATGATATCCTATGATAAATATATGGATTTTATAATATTTAATCACAAGATCAAAATTTGTATGGGAGATAGGTTTGCCTTCATCACCTTGCATGAGAGGAGTTATTTTAGTTTATAATGATATAGATGAAAGTGTGGAGGTGTATAACCTTAAGTATCATCATCACCAAGATGGGATATGCATTATAAGATCTAATAATTATGTATAAATATTCCAAGAATGCCAAGTAGGCCATGTGTAAAACTAACAACTTATGTATGCTCCTCCAAGAAAGGGTAGTTTCAAGTGAATAAAGTTGAATCATAGAAGATGAAAATCCACTTCTACACCACCTCTCATGAGTTCATCATCAAGTTAAGATAACACATGTTCAAGACAAATGATGAGACTATTTCTCCACCTTATTTTGGCATTATAACTAGTTTTATGATAGATGACAACCATGATTGACTTTCCCCACATCCTCCCTCTATCTCTCCTTATTTTTTATATAAATTTATCCTTGATGGAATTGTAAATATTCCTCAAATTTCATATGGTGAATCCATAATAAAATTTATATTCATTATCTCTTTTGAAGTGAATACAAACTGATTTTTCCTTATTTATCTCATACTTAGTGTACTCATGATGAATTGTTAATGAATAAAAGTGTTGATATTCAATTTCCTTGAATTTGTCCTCTTCATTATTGCCTATTTGTGAGTAATTTATCTCTTTTCAGGTCATATGGTGTGGATTAAGTGGTTATGAAAATGTTAAGTGTGGGACATTCTCATTATTCATTCATTTTAAGCCTCTTGACTACCCTTCTTAGTTTATGTATCAACTCCAACCTACATATTGAAATACTTATGACAAAGAATTGTTTGAAGTTCTATGATTAGACTAAACCTTATATAAACTTGTTGTCAGCTCATAGAACATAGGATGAGAAATACATTTAGTGTATTACCCCTTTTTTATATTTACTTTTACTTTTCTTTTTCCCTTTTCATTACAATTTGAGTAAGTGTAGTGATAATATAGGTATAACATTAATAGAACCAACCCTATCTATAAGTTCTCTTTAGTGATACGAAATTCACAACCGTATAGAGTTCCCATTGTATCAATAGAGTGAGTATACTTGAAAAACCTCCTTAAAGGGTGCAACTCAAAGTGACAATAGTAACCAAGGGGTAAATAGTGTTGAGGGTTTTTAAGGAAGTCTACACTTTTGATTAGGTTTGTAAATAAAATAAGGAGTGTCTTGGGTCATGGTAGAGTTAAGTATACATGTCACCACTCTAAATATGATGTGCTCATGCCTGATGTGGTCCTAGTTCCTTTGTCAGCATCCCCTATCACCTACACAAAATTGTACACATAAAATTCCTTACCCTAGATAGTCAAAGCTAAGGAATATTAACAATACAAGTGATCTCAATCCACACAAAAACACATGAAATATCTAAGGCATCACATATAAATGATAATAAACTAATACTAATCCTATAAACTATGTATAATAAAAAATATTATTTATAAAAATATCTCTATAAGTACATAAATCAATATGCATCATAGTGGACAACTAAATAACATAAGTAACTATTATCATAATGCATAGGATAGTCATTTAATCTAAGAATATAAATTTTATTGTGTAATAAAAAAATAACATCTCATAAACTATATAATATCTATCTCAATCATAATGGACCAATAACATCTCACATCTTAATAATAATAAGGCACATCTTAATAAGATGTGTGTAAAAAACAAAACTATTTATAAGTAAGCACTGTGGAAATAGGGGTCTCACATCCCCATACTTTTATGAAGTCTTCCTCTTGGAATAAATTGAGGTTAAAAGTTTAATTTAAAGTATTTTATAACAATCACTAGGAATCCTAATGATTCAACTCAATGGTCTCTCTACATTAATGATCACAAATCTCTACTAATAGATCATATAGTGCAATGAAATACACTAAAATATTCAATATCACAACATGAAAATAACCATCACTCTTAGAGTTAATAGGAAACATAAGATAATATTTAACATAAAAATAAGGCTAAGGATCACACTATCCTTATAACTTGTAAAGAAGGAATAAGAGAGATGATGTCTCCCCACTTACTCAATAAGTTATGCAACAAGCTGAAAGCTAAAATCATGCATTAATGCTAACAAGATACTTTTCACCTAATACTCCCATACTCACTTAATTTTAAATGTAGATAAATCCAAAATTGAATATAATAAATAAAAGTAAGAGATCAAACAATCAATAAAGTTTCAAAATAATAAATGGATAAACAACCTCAAAATCCATATCAATTAAAATAATAAAATGATGATTTACATAAACTTATAAATCCAAAAAAAGAACTAGAATAAATTCAAAATTCATCACATCATGGGTAAAACTTTCACAAGTTCAAATACAATAATATTTAATAATGTGTCTTTGGAATGCCACATATGTGGAGTAGGGAGCTAACTTATATACAACTAGAACCACAACTCTTCAATACCTTCTCACGAAATGAATAATATATCATAACTCTAAATTTCCATAAACACCACACATTTACCAACCTATAAGTGGTAAAATAAATCATAAAAATTTTACACAAGTAGGAGGAAAAGCATTAACCATATGGAGGCATCAAGACACTCCATTTGTACAACTTCTCTAACCAACATGATTCAAAATATATAATTATACAAATGCTAATGAATGTAGATGAAAAAAAACTATATAAATATCTTATCAAATGAGAACTTACATAAAATCATATAATATATAATCCACTTAGTGGATTTATAATTATGTCACTGGATGGTTAGAGATCAGCAACTCATCTTGGTGCTAGCTAAGTCCTAACAAAACAAAACATCTTCCTAAACTAATCGAATGTATGGAATACTGATACATGAACAACTCATTACAAAAATTAATCAACTAACAAAACATAATCTAATCCTATATTACAAGGAGGATTCCCACCACTCAAGGTGGTTCCAATCCTCGAGGGGTCTTCTGAGATCCCTCCCTTAGAATTGACATCAATGAGGCACAAAAATACATCTATAGGTGGACACTTTATTAGGTGAGAATCATCATTTGCTTGTAAAACACCCACTTCAAAAAGCATAAATGGACCTTAGTGACTCCATTTCCCAAGAAAAATTTATAATCATCACCAAGGTTCTCAATTTAAGGTGATCACAAAGGTTCTACGAACCTTTGTTCATGAAACTTAAGAACTATGCTAGGTACTTAACTACCCAACATGGTACACAATAAGCACTAACAAAATGTATTCAAAATAACTATTTAAAAACTCTAAGAAGTTATAGGTTTGACAATAAAGATACACACTCATTCTACCACAAATCCTTAACATAAAAAAAGTCCTTAAAATAGCATCCCAACTTCCAAGACTCATGTGGCATATCCATTACGATGCCCTAGAACTTAAATTTTATAAGTCAAATATGAAAGAGCCTCAATGTAATTCAAGTAAACTCGCACAAAAATTGGTGAAAACCTTTTAAATAAAGGGGGTAACATCATATATGGATTAAATATATAAATGAAACTCTTAAATGATTAGTAAAATGAAACTTCTATAGAGTGAATCCCCTTAGGTAAATAAATTATCAAGAATCAAGGATGTGCAACGCCTTCACTACTCATCAAGCCATACTCAAAGATGTCACAAAATTCACAATCTAAATAAGGTTGTGGTATGGTTAAGAAAATAGAGCACTAAAATCCCCAAAATAATCTTCCAATATAGTACCCCATGCCACTATATACCATATGCATTCACACAACACATACTATAAAAAGGATGAAATGACAAACCCCAAAAGATAATGTTCACCTCAAATGATCGACACTCAAACAATTTCAAATATCATAATTAATACTATATTATATGATCTAGGAAATTAGTATACAAATTATAAAAGTAAAGGAATACCCTTATCATAAGTTTGTTTTAAAATGAGGAGGTACACCCACTCAAGGTTACTAATACCTCTAGCTCTAAAAGATAAATATCTTATATCAATGTTATCAACATTCATAAGTAACCCACCCAAATGGGTGACACCACCATAAAACCAAAACTTCTATATGATGAATTTATATCCTTATTATCAAGGGACTCAAACTATCATGGATTCATCAATCCATTTAAGATGTTCCACCAGAAGGAAGGTACACTCTAGCCTTTATATCAATGAGGAAATCAAAATCACATTCCTATGATGGATCCTTATCAATAAAGTCACCTCTGAATCACTATTGGTTCAACACAAGGGTTTTTATCTAAATAGGTACTCCAATAAATGAGGTCATAACCTCAAGGGGTTGTTGAGCACAACATTAGATATCAACTTCAAAACTAGATATTAAAATGTTTTTTATGAAGAAAACATGCACAAGACATAATAATACAACTCTAATATAGTTAAATTTTAACTAAGTTAATGATCGCACCTACTTGGTGCTAAGATACCTCAAAGGACATAGATGTTTCTCTCCAGCCAACATGATTTTCCATATCCAATAGATAATATCTCCAAAGTGTGGCTAAAATAAGGCATATATCACTATAAAAAGGAGACAAAGGCTATTTACCACAAGGACAAGTGAAAAATAATTAACCCACATTAGGATACCTATCAAGACCGTCCATGTGGTATCACTAGTCCATCATAAAAGGTGAGGACTAAATGTCACAAAACTCACATGTAAATGGATAGGTTTAAAGTGGAACCTATGTGAAACACCATGAGGCTCTTTGTACCTGATATGGAATAAGTATGTCTATAAGTCTTTGTTACACTATGTGATCTATAGAGACAAGCCTTTTGGCCTAATGAAGGGCTATTCCCAAACTCTTCATGGAACTAATCACAAGGCAAGGGTTAGAAACTAAGTAAAAATGGGATGGATTCACCACTACATCCTTATCCCTTTAATCTCATCACCCAAGGTTTTCTTGAAATGGGGTCACTAAACCTAGAAAGGCCCATCTAGACCCTAAATATCTAATACACTCCACTATCTAGATTAGATCGATCTTTATGGTCATAATAACCTAGATAAATATATCAAATAACTCATCTAAGAATTCATCCAAGGTAATATTTTTATAACAATGGTCATGAGAAATTCCCATTGACCTAGTACATAAGATCTCACTCATGAGTTAAAAATTACTTAGCCCTTGAGGCCATCTAAATTCCTAGCACCTAGTTGGAACCTTACTCTAATCCTTTATTAAACCTCATCTATTCAAATATATGAGTGGATGTTTTATAATCCTACCATGCATCTCTCATTGAAAAAGACCAAAATAAGAATCCAAGTGCATGTTACTTGGATGAAGAGTCCATAGTCCAAGGAACTATTCATGTGCAATGTTATTACCTCCTTAACAAAGTTCAACACCTAGTAAGTACACACATGGTTCACTATATAATATTAGTAATAAATAATGATACTATATATCTTAGTTTTTAAATCATGCTCTAATACAAAAATGTCATGCCTAAAATTGACAAAATGGAAACACACATAAAAATAGTCATATTTATTTTTTGAGAAATGTTCCATTCACATTTCACATAATTGTATTATGCCCATTGGCTATCCAAAAAATTGGAATGAGATGAAAAATGTGTCTAAAATAACTTGCATGCCTATACGACTTAGATCACAATGCACAGGTGGTTACATAGTCACTACACATGATGATGTCCCCACTTGATCTAATAAGCCTATAGGTTATCAAACAAACCCACAAATATATAAGTTATACTAGTAGGACCCATAGGAAAAATGCCCAAAAATAACATTCTATCAATGCAATGTTGGTTAAAACCATCACTAGCTCAAACTAAACTATCTAACTCTTTGTGATGTATAAAAGTGCCTCAGGGTGAATCCATCCAATCATAGGGCTCAATTCACACTTAAGTCATAATCATGTATGATTTAATATTTAATTTAATTATATGGACATTATATATATATATATATATATATATATATATATATATATATATATATATATATATATATATATATATATATATATATATATATATATATATATATATAATTTATTCCCCATATGACCTAAAAAGGTGCCTAAAATATCTTGTTTAATCCCCCTTGAGATTGAAGAAACCTTTCTCCACCATCAGAGCAAATCAACCTTGACCATCAAATCTTGTCAAAGTAAAATATGTCTTAAATATCCTTATGGAGGCCACAAGGTCTCTCATTCAACCATTGATTTAAAAACTTATATTTTTTAATGAGGAGGAGGTATTAGAGGATGAATATTCCTATAGTCATCCCTCATCTCCTTAGCCCTAGAATATTGCCATTATGGATTCTCTGAGATTTTGGTCAAATTAATATTTCAATTTTAATTTTCTAATAGAATAAAAGATGTTTGATTTTTTTATGTAGGTAACAATTTTGATTTAAATCTCTTAAGATTTTATTGTCATCAAAATTTTCACCCTTGAGGAGGTTGTTCAATCCTCTTTACTTAAGTGATAGCATGGGAACAATCCTAGGTTGTGGGTGACCTAAAAAATGGATTAAACCTCTAAATAGGGATAGCTCCCTTTATGCATCACTTAATAACTAAAATAAAAGCTAATATTTTCAAGGTAAAAGTGAGAGATAAGTGAAAATAAACTAAATAAGGGAGGTGATGCACCAAATTTGTTTCCTCCACCTTCCTATTATGTACTAAAAACATGAACCATAATTGAGTCTCATTACACAACTAAAATGGGGTCTTTAAAAATGAATGTTTCACATAGAGGATATAGTATAATGTAAATACTAAGGGATTTTATAAATATGTCTCTAAATACACTAATTAATGATTCCACTTTTGATCCATGCAAAGCTATTTATAGTCACTCCATATGACTTGCAAAGAGGTAAACATGACAAGGAAAAATGAGAGGAAGTAACATAATATCACTATAATTCATCAAATAACATGAAAATACATTAGTTAAAATCATAAAATTAGGTTATAACTCAAATTTATTCATATAAAAGGCTAAGTACAAGTGTTAATGTTTACAGGGCTATGCCATAGCTAGAAACATGATTCAAATAATGCCAAAATTAGGCATACATATAGGAGAAAGAAAAAGAGAGAGAGATAAATAAGGTGTCAAGATATAATTATGGATATTAAGAAATAATGGAAAAATTTAAAAGAAAGAATCAACTACTAGAGTATAATTATGAAGTCCCTCTTGAACAAGTGTGTGCTCCATTTGATGACAACTTGAGCAAGGTGGCATAGAAGTTATGCTTGGCTTTGTGACTCACCCTTGAGCACTTGAAACTAAATATATAAGTTATAATTAAGTGAGAAATAATATTATTAGGGTATAAATTCCTTGTAAACCTATTGAACATCCAAAATCAATCATCTCTCCATCTCTATTCTACATTTTTCTTCATAGTTATCCCATTTGCTTTTTTGGAGGCCTATTCTTTGTAGCCCTATTTTGGTGAAAATATCCTTGGTTTAGAATATTTTTAGTAATTATATGAAAATCAAATTAAATTTGAGTACCTATTATCCCATTATAACTTCAATCCAAATTTCATGATGTGACTCCCAAGGTAGACCCACTTTCTAAACCCCCATCTTTTCTAATTAGGCCTAATGCAGGCCCATAGTCCTATAGACCATAAAAATCCATACATTAAAATTTAAACCAAAAAAATAATTTAGGGAACATAAAATTAGGCATATTTTTAAATTTTCATGTATTTACCATGGGTGTAACTCAAATTAGGTGAGTTGAAAGATTTTTAGCCCTAGGTGGTCTTGCACAAGCTTGAGGAGGTTAAGAGTAGAAAAAATAATTTAGGAGAGTTACATAGAATTTAATGAAAAAAAACATATTTTTGGTATTACATAACATCCCTAATTTTCTAAAACCATTATTTCCCCTTGGTTAATCCTCAAAACTCTCAAAATGACCTAGTTTCAAGGGTTTGCATGCATTTTTAGGAATGTCATGGTTGTAAGTTTATTATGTCATTTTGATCATATTAAGAACATGTTAAAATAATAATAATGAATATTATGTATTACCAAAACTCTCTTATATAAATTAAAATCACCAATTCCAAATTTAACCTTGCATCTTTCCTTGGATTATTGAAAATAGGGCTTATGAGAGAAGCTTTGAGCAAGCTTATAGGACTAGTCTGAGTTTGATGTTTGTTAGGGATCAAAATGAGTATTTAATTAAGTGATATTTATATTTTTTTACCTTTATGGACTATCATATAATCTAAATCATGGTTATAAATTATCATTTTCATCCTCAAACACCACTTTCTTGCAAAGTTTGTCTCTTTTTGGTTGAGAAAGTAAACCTACAAGTCTGCAGACCTATAAGTCTACATTCTATTTCGTTCATGCTATTAAAAATGAATTAATTAGTCAATTATGACCTATAATATTATTATTTACATTTCATACCAATTTTAAAGTTAAAAACCCTCCTTGATAACCTTAAAATATCTTCAAACACCTAGTTCTTTGTCTTGAAATACTCTAGGTACTCTTTAGACTATGTACAACTCTTCATATCATGGTTAAACCTTTTAAAAGTTATTTTGAGATTTTGAATGTTATTTTAGGTATTATATGACCTCCCCACCTAATTAACATTCACTTTTGGTGATTAGGCTCATCATACAATCATTTAGACCTTCTTAGATTGAGTGTTAAGCGTGGGAGCTTGCTAAACGACTATCACAACATCAAACACCCCATTTTTTTAGATAGCCTTTCCAATGATGTTTATGAGTTTATTAAATGTTTTTATAGTATTTTTTAGTGATTTAAAATGTTTTATAACCCTCCATGGTGATAAAAACCAAAAAATACATGTTTTGTTCATGCTCTTAGAGGTAGACATGTGTGTGAATACAAATCCAATCAGTCATGAGTAAAAGGGTCTCTTTATTGTTATATATTAAATTTAATACTTTATGAAACCTCATTTAATAATTTAATTAGGTTAATTATCTCCTCTTTATAATAATGAACTGATCACATTTATTGGTTTCTTGAGAAGATTGAACCTACAAGTCAGATTAATCTTTTAGGCCTTTTGTATCTTCTTGCATTATTATAAATCTAAGATAAGGAAGTTATTAATTAAAAAATTATTATTATTATATAAATAATTAATATTATTAATATATTTTTTTACCAAGCAAGTTAGCCTTAAAATTCCAACTGATCTTCACCATGTCCCCATAGTCATATTGGTTCTTCATGCATAGAAATATGTATATTATCATTGATTGTTTAGGATCTCAAATAGGCTTGGGAATACTTATAAATAATATTTAAGTTAATTTTACCTATTATTACTCATCTCTAAAAAATCATTTTCTCACATTTTGCACAAAACTATATTCTCTCTCCAAATCATACTATACAGGATTATATGTTTTTTTTCAAGGATTGTACCTTTATTTTGGTGAAAAAGAGAGATATTATATGTGAATATGGGATTAAAAAACTTTTTAGGAGGTATTATAGGCTAGTGAAAGTCTTTTATAGGCCACTTGAAACAATAAAACATAAAAATCATGAAAACCCTACCTATCACCTTAACAAATCAATAAAAGAGCCATTTTCTTTCCCCCTAAGTGATCACACGTGCCACATGAATGATAAAATTGATTTTGGGGGACAATATATATCCTAAAATACTTCAAAACATCCTTAATTCTAACCAAATATTTCTTAAATGTAAGGAAATCTTCTAAAACTGAGCTAGTAGGGTTTTAAGAGGGTTTTAGAGAACTCATTTTGTTAATGATGGTTCATAAAGTTAATACCATGTAACTTAAAAATAATGAATGTAATATTTAGTACATAAATATACCCTATATTTCCTTAAGATAATTTTATCCAAATATTTTTCCTTAATGAACCAAGCATTTCAAAAATGCCCTCACTAGCTTGCAAAGAGCTTGATGGAGGAAACTTCTACCATTTTTGGATCTGTTGCACACTACTGAGCATGGATATGGCTTGAGGAGGATGTAATATTCCATTTAGGTGACTTAAAACCATATTCACTTGGAAAAACTTCAATAATTCCTCAACACACCCCTTTCTAGCAATGAAAATAACCATGTTTTGCCTAGAACTCTATTAGAACTGAGGAACAATTATTCATGGAATCTCTTAATTCTTACACAAAGGTGTATAAACATGATAAGAGTAAATTCAAACTATTTTCCTAACATTCCTTACAATTTTCCTTCCTTTCACATTATAAAATGAGCAATAAAATAGTTTAAAGGGTTTATAACATTACAATAGTGAGTTATGCTTCATTTTCTTAGTTGTACAGACCAAAGAAGTACAAAGGTGATTTTCACATGCACCACATGACCTAAAAAAACCTATTGTACCATTATCACCCTTGGACCAACTTGAAATTTACCTAAAAATTTTATAACAAGCACAATAAAAAATGAGAAATTACCATAATCTTGTCAAAAATATCTTAAACTATGTTTAAACCTTATTAAGGGTCAAATAAATGACCATTTGATGATAAGGTAAAATGGCTTGACTCTAATAATAACTAGACCATCCTCGAGGACTTTCATCACCACTAGGAACCACACCACACCATACCATGATAAGATAATAAATGACCTAGATAAACACCTTTAAGGATATCAACAAAGTTAAAAATGAGCTAAATAGCAAGTTTTTAATTAGACTCACCTATGGTATCCAAATTTGGCTAACATATTTGGTGACCTCTTGAGATTGCATGTTTATTATGAACCTTAGAAAAATTGCATTATCCATCCATTAGGCTATGGAGACACACATTACTCAACTTTAGACCTAATTAGGCCTTAGACCTAATTATAAATGCCTTGAAATAACCAAATACAACTGACATACCTCCAAAACACACAACAAAACAAGAACAACACACCAAAGCAAGACACACACACACCTATGTTACAAATCACTTAGTGAAATATAAATAAAATAAAAATACTAAATAAAAATAACCTCAAGATATCTTCCTCCTAGATAGAAAGGAAAATTTCTACAAACACCTCCATGAGATGGGCAATGATGTGTAAAATGTTGTCTTTTTATCATGATTTTTGATGGAGTGTTATTCTTTCTTTATAACTCTTTTGGAATACTCTCAAGTGTGTTATTATTAAAAAACATCATTCTAATGAAGACATACTCATCATGTGACTCAAGACTCACCTCATGTTTCTCTTTGATGTTTGAACTCACTTCAAACATTATCACCTCTTAACTCACAGGGGCATAATCATCTTTATCTTCAAGTGGCTCCATGAAATGATGTGATTTGTCTTAAATGACCTCTTGGGGTTTCCACATTTCTATTCAAAAAGGAAAGCAACCTCAAATTTATCTTTAATCTACCAAATAGGAGGTATATACCATTTAATAACATTAAATTCATTGTACATTCTCAAATACTACTTCCACATGTCATCTTAAACCCCTTATTGACTAGCATATTGAAGTGATCTAGCTAGAAAGACATCTTAAAATTTATGTTTGTGATCCATATGACTATCAATAACTTTAATCTCCTTCATGTGGTCATGATGTAGTTACAATTATTCTCTTTCAAGCTTTGTTTCTTACTTATTAGAGGCCATTTCAAGCCAAATTTATACTTCATTTTATTCACTTGGGAAAGGGTGGAAGTAAAACCATGTTCATTTTATATAGTGGGATGAATAGGTTCACAAATTGGCTTGGGAATTGGGTAAGCACTCTTGAAGCTTGGGACTTCTCTCTTATTTTTGATTCCTTCTTAGATAGACTTCCATAATAGTAAGGTTTGGGATTCTTTAAGAGAGATGGATGGTGCTTGGATTTGATGTTCAACATTCTCAACAAGGACTTTTTTCTTCTTTTGGATGCCTTCTTGAATTAGCCTCCTTGATGGAATTTTTTCATGTTCTTGAGGTGTGAGGAGTGGGGCTTGAATGGGAAAAGGTTCTTATTTGGATTCCATTTCCAAATGTAGTCATTTTTCATCTTTCTTTCCCCATGACTCTACCACTTGCTTCCAACTTGGAGCCTTGAATTTAGGAGCTTCCTCTTGATGGTGTGTTTCCACTTGAGGTATGGGTGAAAGGTTTGGGAAGCTTACAAACTTATTTGGCTTGGCCTCAAATTTATGATTTTGGATGAGTATGGGAGAAGGTTATTAAGTAAGAGTAAGTGGATCTTGAGGAATAATGGGTGATGATTTCATAGAAGCAAGATTTTTCTGATGGCATATTATAAGTTGGAGAAAGTTAAGAGTAGAATAAGGTTGATGTGGAGTAGGTAATTGAGGTTTATGGTATTGGAACTCTTGCTTCTCCCATCTTACTAACCTATCCTCCATGCATTGATTTAAATCTCTTATTTCCAACTTTTCATTGGTTAAGACGTGTTGGTTCCCCTCCTCAAACATTTCACACTCACTCCTTTTAAATTGTAATGAGTCCCTTATCTTTTGAATGAGATGAATAGGGATAACTTGGCTAAGTTGTACACTTCTATCTATGTTTATCAATATCATTTCATTATTTAACACCTTCATGAGCAGATAAGAGTCTTGCTCTTTCTTAGCTTGAATTTTCCTAGCTATACACTACTCCTTATATCTTATCTTTTACTAATGAAAAGATTAAAATGACATATATGAAGGTTGACAAGCTTGGTAAGGTTAATGATAAAATGAGGAAGAGTAAAAATCTTGTTAGAAAGGCTAGTCATATTGATAGTTAGAGTGATATGAAGGGTAAGTAAGGTCATTATATGGCTGATATGGATCAACATAGGGTTGATATGGCTCATTAGGCTATTTTTAATTTTAAACATGTTTTTGGTAAGGATAAACATAAGCTTGACATGGATTACCAACTTGATTAAAAAAAATCCACTCTAAATTTAGTGATCACACTTCATGAGAAAGGAAAAATACAAAGATTACTTGCTTGAAAGAATACCTAGGTTGCTAAAACTAGTTAAATGTGTTTAGAGTTTCCATTGGTCCTTATGTTTATGACTCTAAATGTTGGTACATTTAAGAGAAACACCAATAACTCTTTAATGGATGAAGTCTCTTGTCCCACTGGGTGTGCCAAAATTATTATCATCAAAAGTAGCACCCTTGATGAGGTTTTTCAAGCCTCCTCACTTAAATTATAGCATGAGAAAAATCCTAGGTTTTGGGTGACCTAAATAATGGATTGAACCTCTATATAGGGATAGCTAACTTGATGCATCACTTAAGAAATACAAACTAAGTTACTAATTATAAGGGAAAAGTGAGAGAGAATTAAAAATAAACTAAACTAGGCAGGTGATGCACTAAATTTATCTCCTCAACTTGACTATTATGCACTAGGAACATGAACCATAACTAAATCTAATTGCAAAATCAAATGGGGTCTCTAAACATGAGTGTTTCACATAGAGACTATAGCATAATACATAAACTAAGGGAGTTGATCAAGAGTTATCAAAATTCACTAGTGATTTATTTCACTTTTGATCCACAAAAATATATTTATAGTCACTCCATATGACTTGCAAAGATAACCCATCACTTGCAAATAGGTAAACATGACAAGGACAAATGAGAGGAAGTAACATACTATTAATAGCATTCATCAACTAACATGAAAATACACTAGTTTCAAGAATAAAATAAGTCTATAATTCAACTATATTCATCTCAAAGGAAAAATAAAATTATTAATGTTTACAAGGCAATGCTTTATCTAGCAAAAGGATTCAAATAATGCCAAAATCAGGCATACATATAGGAGAAAGAAGAAGAGAGAGATATAAGTGAGGTGTCAAGAGCTAATGATGGATATGAATAAATCATGGAACAAGTTATGAATGAGAATAAAATATCAAAGGATAGTTGTGAAGTCCCTCTTTAACAAGTGTTTTATCTATTTGATGATAATTTGAGAAAGATGGCATAGGAGTTATGCTTGGTTTTATGACTCACTCTTACACACATGAAACTACCTATTGAAGTGATAATGAAGTGACCAATCATATTATTAAGCTATAAATAACTTTGAATCCTATTTAAAATTCATAATAAATCATTTTTCCACCTTTTTATATAGTTTTCTTCATAGTTCTCTCATTTGCTCTCTTGGAGGCCTAATCCTTGTAGCCCTATTTTTGGTACAAATATTCTTGGTTTGGAATATTTGTAACACTTATATGTAAAATTAAAGTACATTTTAGTACCTATTATCCCATTACATATTCACCCTAAATTTTATGATCTGACTCCCAAGGTAGACCAATTTTCCAAACTCTCATCTTTTTCAATTAGGCCTAATATAGGCCCATAGTCATATAAACCATAAAAATACATATATTAAAACTCCAAAACCTAAAAAATACTTTATTTTACATTAATTTAGGTATTTTTTACAATTTTCATGTATTTCCCATAGGTGTAACTCAAATTAGGTGAGTTTCAAGATTTTTAGCCCTAGGTGGTCTTGTACATGCTTGAGGAGGTTGAGAGCAGAGAAAATTAAATTGGGAGAGTTCAAAGTAATTTAATGGGGAAAAAAACTTGTTTTTTTTCTACCCAAAATCCATAAACTTATCCAACCATTTTTTTCCATTCTTTAATCCTCAAAACTCTCAAAACTGCCAAGTTTCAAGGTTTTACATTCATTTTTAGGACTGTGTCATGGTTTTAGGTTTCTTATGTCATTTTTATCTTCTTAGAAACATTTTAAACACATAAAAATTATTATTATTTATTTCCCACACTCTCTTACATCAGTTAAAATCACCAATTTTAATGTAAACCTTGCATCTTTCCTTGGATTCTTGAAAATAGGGCTTATGAGAGAAGGTTTTAGCAAGCTTGTAGGACTAGTCTACATTTAATTTTTGTTAGGTATTAAAATGAGTATTTAATTCACTGATATTTATTTTTTTAAATTCATGTAATATATTATAATCTCACTCATAGTTCTCACTTCTCATTTTCATTCTCAAACACCACTTTCTTGTAAAGGTTATCTCTCTTTAGTTGAGAAAGTGGACATACAGGTGCATGTCTATATTCTCTTTTGTTCATACTATTAAAAATGAATTTATTGGTCACTTAGGCCATTTATTATTTTTATTTACATTTCATACCAATTTTAAAATTCAAAACCCTCCTTTATAACCTTAAATAATCTTCAAACACCTAGTTTTTTGTCTTAGAAAATTGTAGGTACTCTTTATACCGTGTACAGTGCTCCATGTTATGATAAATATTTTTTAAAGATTTTTTGAGGTTTTTAATGTTATTTTAGGTATTATAAGACATTTAAAATTTATTTAAATTCACTTTTGGTTCTTAGGATCATCATCCAATGTTTTAGACTTCCTTAGATTGATTGTTAAGCATGAGAGCTCATTGAGTGACTATCACTATAATAAACACTCCATTTTATTCAAATAGCCTTTAAAATTATTTTTATGAGTTTATTAAAGGTTTTTATACTATGTTTTAATGAGTTTAAGTGTTTAATAACCCTCAATGGTGATCAAAATCACAACAACCTACATGTTTTATTTATGTTCTTAGAGGCAGGCTTGTGTGTGAATACAAATTTAGTCAGTCATGAGTAAAATGGTTTATTTATTATTTTATCATAACCTAAATACTATATGAAACCTCCTTCAATAATTTACTAAGGTTAAGTATCTCCTATTTGCAAAAAGAAACCAATCACCTTTATTGGTTTCTTGAGAAGATTGAACCCTGAGCCATATTACTCCTTTAGGCCTTTTGTATCTTCTTTCATTCCTCTATATATAATAATTGGAATTTATTAGTGACACTATTTTTATTTTTATTCACATACTTATTATTCTTCAACATGTTTTGGACTAGGAAAGTTAGCCTTAAAAGTCCAACCGATCTTCACATTCATATTAGCTCTTCATGCATATAAATTTGTATATATCATTGATGTTTTGGGTTCTAAAATAGGATTGAGAACAATTTAAAATAATATTTAAGGTAATTTTACCTATTATGAATCATTTTTAACAATTCTTTTTCTCACATTTTACACAAAATTGTATTCTCTCTCTGAATCCTACCATACAAGATTATATGTTCTCTTTTAAAGACTATACCTTTAGTTTTTTGAAAAAGAGAGATATTAGAGGTGAATATGGGCTTTAATTAAGCTGGAGGAGGTATGATATCTTGGTTAAATTTTTTTATAGACCAACTGAAATAATAAAACATAAAAAATCATAAAAACCTTGCCTGACACCTTCATAAATCAATAAAATCACCCTTTTCTTGCCTCCTAAGTGTTCACACATGCCACATGAATGTTAAAAGTGATTTTGGGTGACCAAAAATATCATAAAATACTTAAAACCATGCTTCATTCTAATCAATGAGTTCTAAAATGTAAGGAAATCATTTGAAACTGAGCTAGTGGGGTTTTAAAAGGTTTTAGAGTACTTATTTTGTTAATGATGGTAAATAAATTTAATCTTATATAACCTAAAAATAATTAATTTAATATTTAGGTAATAGGTTCCTCTATCTTCCCCTAAGATCATTTTATCCAAATCTTTTTCTCCTTCATGAACTAAACATTTGAAAACTACCCTCACTAGCTTGTAAAAATCTTGATGGAGGAATGGAGGAAACTTATACCATTTTTGGACCTATTACACACTCCTAAGAATGGATATGTATTGGGGTAGATGTATGAATCCATGTAGGTGCATTGAAACCATATTCACTTGGAAAACCTATAACAATGCCTCAATATACCCCTTTCTAGCAATGAAAACAACCATGTTTTGCCTGGAACTATGTTGGAACTTAAGAACAAGTGTTAATGAAGTATATTAAAGCCTATAAAAAGATCAATAAATGTTCCAAGAGAAGATTCAAATAGTTCTCATACCATTCCTTATAATATTCCTTCCTTGCACATTATAAAATGAGCAAGAAAACACTTTAAAGGGTTTATAACATTATAATAGTGAGTTATAATTCATTTTCTTAGTTGTACACACCAAAGAAGTAAAAAGTTAATTTTGACATGCACCACATGACCTAGTAATACTTATTTTATCTTTATCACCCTTAGACCAACTTTAACTTGACATGAAGAGGTTATAACAAGCACAAGACAAAATGAGCAATTACCTTAATATTGTAAAAAATACCTTAAACTATGGTAAAACCTTATGAAGGATTAAATAAATGATCATTTGATGACAAGGTAAAATAACTTGACTTTGATACTACTAGACCATCCTAGAGGACCTTGATCACCACTAGGAACCACACCACACCTTACCATGACAAAACAAGATATGACCTAGACAAACACCTTCAAGGATATAAACAAAGTTAAACATGAATAAATAACAAGTTTTTAATTAGACTCACTTATGGTAGCCAAATTTGGCTAACAAAGGTCTTAGCCTCCTATAGTTTCCAAATAGGTATTTGGAGCTTTAATATCTACCACAATCATTAATGGCCACCACCAAGTTCAAGGTGTAAATTCATAAAAGTTTTAGTTTAAAAATTTCAATTTTATCTTAGAATAAAAGGGATAGAAAAATAATAGGGGTCCCCTTTTGTTTCAGTCCATTTTTGGGCTCCTAAGAGCCCTTGATAGCCAACAAGGCCCAAAATGACCTTCATGGGACAAATAAATCAAAATATTAAATCTATGAATTTATAGGTTTTGACACTACTTCCATGCATAAGAGGATGAAAAATTGAAGGGGGCCCATTTTGGTTTTCCCCACCCCCTAGCCATTAGATCTCTACAAACTCATTAACAAAACAAGTAGATTAAGTGTAATTGGATCTAATAACACACCTTTGTGAAAAATGAGTCATTTATAGAAAAATACAATGTTTTAGGCTTTGAAACTTGCTTCTTGTGGAATAACATGAAAAATGGAGGGGGGTCACTTATGCATCCATCCCACCTCTTAAAATTCAAGATGCATAAATTGATCGTACCATATTACATGCTAGTTGGCGATAGTTTTTAGTTTTATTAAATTCATGTTGTAGGTTTTAAATTTAATAAAAAGTAGATTTAATAAAATATTAATATTAAATTACAATGAGTACTAATTTCAAAAATTCATAAATAGAGCACTGAGGGTCAATATTAAAAAATGAAAGGAATTAATTTCATAAAATTATGAATTTCATGCAAAAATTATTTGGACAGGTTTCATACCTCAATGACCATGCATAAAAATTAAGTGAAGTTCATGCTATTTACAAAGGAAATGAACCATTTTTAGAGGCTGAAGCTATAAAAAATAATAACTTTTAAATGGTAACATATAAAAATATTTTGTAAATTGCTATGGAATCTTAAGAAAGCCCACTTTATAATAAAAACAATTTAAGAAAAAATAGGTGAGCTTAAAATTGTGTAAAAATTAAACAAATGCATCTAGCCTTCCTTGACATCAACCTAATCAATGAATTTCACATTTTTAGGAAAGAGAAAACATTTATTTTCATTCAAATATATAAATATACATGTCTAATATAGAATATATAAATTGATTTTGAACATAATATAATTGTTTCATTATTTTTACAAGTTGATACACTCATTAGGAAAATTATGCAAGTGCTAAAAAAACATCATGCTATTTATGAAGACTTATTAATTTTTTTATATCAATATACACATAATTATAACAACAACAACAACAACAACAACAACAACAACAACAACAACAACAATAATAATAATAATAATAATAATAATAATAATAATAATAATAATAATAATAATAATAATATCTTTTAAATGTTTGATATAGTTTCTTCATAATTATATATAAAATGTTGAATAAGTTCTATTCACATGGTCTCCATGGCTCTATGTGATAACATAGTAGACAAAAATGTAGCAGTAAAAATGTAGTATGACAAAAACATCATGAGGATAAAACATAGCCAAGAAAAAATATAGTGGTATTGATAATATCATAAATTTTTTATGAAGAGCATAATTGGGACATTTTAGTGATTATCACATTGTTTATTTGTTGTCTAGTTCATTTTCATGATAGTAGTTAACATTTCATGATGGAAAAGTAATGCACCAAATTTACAAGAAAAATAATAGAGGAAAATGTGACTTCATGAGTTTGGACCTTTAGTTGAAATTTGTGTCATATTCTATGTGAGTTCATCCTTTACTATTTTTTGTTTCTGTGATGTTTTGTCCTCGCTAAATTTTTTCCTTGATATATTTTATATTTGCTACATTTTTAACTGCTATGTTTTTGTCTGCTACTTTTTCAATGGATGTTGGTCTCCACACGTAACCACAGGGATTACTAAAGGAGTGATTGCCTCCCATCCTTTTTCTATCATTATGTGACTAACCTAGTCACACCCAAGCCTAAGAATCCTAGTTCTAAGTATCATCACATCATTTAAGGTGGACAAGTTGGTAAAATGAGGTTTAAATGGCAATAAGACTAGACAACAAATGCTTAGTAGAAAAAAATCTAGGATGCTATAAATTTAACTACACAAAAGAGTTTTCCATTCCTCAAAACCAGCATACAAGGAAATTAAAAACCATTTAAAATTATAAAATATCACAAGGTATACATACCCATTTATAACACAAATAATCCTATCAAATGAGAAGAAGAACATGGGTAAATTCCTCATTCATGTTTTACCATCTCTTGGCCATGGGAGGTTAAACACACCTTCCACCATGAAAAATAATAAGTAGGAAGTCATGCGTATTTTGGTCCTAATTGACACTACCACTATGTATAAATAAACCATGTATGAGGGCATGAGATCTTGGTTCTACCACCACTTCCACTATGTATAAGTTCCTAACAAACATGCAAAAATCACATAAATTTTGGCAACATAACTCTACCATTTTAAGACAATAAATTGACATAAAAATAGCCAAGATATTTAGGATGTATATTACATATCCAATACTAAATACTAATTAAAACCACATGTTGGCCTTTGAAATAGCCATGGAATACTAATAAAGAAACAGGGTAATCTAAATGACCTTACACCTCTTTAAAACTATAAACAAAGGAAAGGAGAAAGATAATTTTAATGAAATAAAATTAAATAAAATGAGACATTAAATCCTTCCTTAATTCCTTCTTGAATCTACTCAAGAACACCTATAAGAATATTGTAAAATGGCTAAGCTCCTCCTTCTCTAAGATCTTCATCAAAGTCCTCATATTTCTCCTTCTCGTATCTACTCCAATTTTCTAAATTTCTAAATGAGAAAAATTACCCTAAAAGAAGGCTTTCCTTCATCATATAGGCTCAAATCTATTCTCTAGAAGATAATGGAAATGTGACATGTGTTCCTTCCCATCCCCTAGATCATGGTAAAAAGTATTCCCTTTTCCATAACTCCACTTACAAGCCCATGTGAGCAAGAAAACAAGTCCATACCTCATAAATGAACTCACTATTCCATGTCATAAATGGCACATGGTCTACCTCAAAATTCCTATTTTGAGCTTATAAGGATTCTTAAACCTTCCCAATGGTCTAATGATATAAAAATAAATGCAACATATCTAAAAAATACTTTCACTCTAAAAAGTTGGATCTTCCAATGCATCTACGTTTTTGAGTCTGTAGAGGCCACTTAAGGGGCTTAAAAACACTTTAAGAATGAAATAAAACTTAAAGAGAATTCATAAGGTTAAGTATGAAAGGTGTGAATATTATCTAATGGGGTAAATAATTATGATAGGTTTGAATGAATTCTACACTTCTTAATAGGTCTAAAAATTAAAAAAGGATTTGTTTGGGTCAAAATAGGGTCAAGTAGACATGTCACCACTCTACCAATGATGTGCTCATTACCAATGTATTCCTAGTTCCTTCAGTAGCCTACCATATCACCTACAATACATTGCACACATAAAATTACCTACCCTAGATAGCTGAAGCTATTTAATATAAATAATACAAGTGATCTCAATCCACATAACAAACACATTACATATACAAGGCATCACATTGAAATGGTAATAAAATAATACCAATCATATAAGCATGTGTATAATCAAATACATTCTTAAGTACAATATCTCTATCAATACAAAAGTTAATACACATCATAATGAATAACCAAATAACGTAACTCATGTCATAATGCATAGAATAGTCATCTAATCTAAGCATATAATTATTCTTTCATAATAAAAACATAACATCTCATAACATTTAAAATCTTTGTATCAGTCATAATAAACTAATAATATCTTGATTCTTGATAATATATAAGGCATGTCTCAATAGGACATGTTTAAAACACCAATCTATTTATAAGTAAACACTATAAAAATAGAGGTCTCACATAAAGCATTGGAGAATTGGGTGATCATGCCCAAAAATTATGTAATTATGCAAGATCCTATGTTTGGAAGGCAATAAACCCCAACCTTCATAAATATGAGTAAAATTACACAATATACTAACCCAAATAACTATGTAGGAAAAATATAGAGAAAAATGATCGATCAAAGTTCAACTCAAAAAGAAAACACTATGCATGTAAATGAGAACTAATCGGGAAAGGTTTTCTCATAAATGAATCAACCATTACAAATGGCTTATAGATTCAAAATTTAATTTCTCACTCTAGTTCAATCCATGCAAAAACAGCAAAGCATGATTTCAAAGGAATGAACAATGTTCATGCCTCCATCATGTACATAGGTTTGGATAAATGTGAAGTGAAATTATAACTATCTTCAGTTAAATTGTAATTGTATTATATATGTGCATTAACTATAATATGTATGCATAATTTGAGAATATCTATTGTAAATGTAGGTGAAGGTGCAAATATTATTTTTTTCATGTAAACTATTATTCATATGCTCATTTATATGCCACTATATTATTTACAATGTGCTAATTTTTTCATGTATCTAAAATAATTTGACATCTACACCATCTGAATCTATTAAATCTATAAAATCTATACTCTATTCTCATTTTCTTCTCATGCAAGATTATGTCTATAAGATAAGCCCATTGTAATGCCCCCTTTTTAGATGAAGGACATTTATTATAAATCACTCAAATCAAAATAATAATTAATTGTATCATGTCATGTAAAAAGATCAAATCATGTAATAATATTTTATCATGTGGAGAAATATTTTATCATAGTAATGTATGTAAAAATCAAGGCATGTATGTAACATATGGATTGTAGGCATGAAAGTATCATGTCTAGAAAAATGTATCAATGAAGTACACAATATAATTAATTAAGAATAAGTCTATATAGTAATAATTCATGATATAAATCATGATCCCCCTCAATGTCAACAATTTTAACAAAAACAAGTGTTAGTTGTCACACATAGGCCAAAGGGACACATACAAGGGATATAAAGATATCACAAAAATCAAGGATAACAACCAAATGCATGATGACATAAAAATTACAAAAACAAGGGGAATTAATTAAATTTTCTTCAAACAAATCCAAAGGCCACAACAATAGTTACACACAAATTAATCTATCATGTAAAATAAGTAATAACATCAATGGAGTTTAAAATACAGTACTATTCTACCCTATCCATATGTATCAATGTTAAACCATAGGAACATTACATATTATATATCACTATGTAATAAATGAGTAAATAAAAAGGCATGTGTAATAAATATAAGTGTCTCAACATGATATAAAGGTCATTGAAAGATATAACCTATAATAATGAAACTTGTGAAACAAGATGATCCCAATGTGACCAGTGAATAGAGGGAAAACAAACATCTATATGTCCATGTGCAACCTCTATGACTTTCATAAAACTAAGATACTATGAAATTCATGTGTATATGTAAATAATATTCCATCTAACAAAATATGTGATAAATAAAATATGTAAAAATGTAAACTCGCCATCATGTCATGCTCAATTCCTAATTTTAGATTTTTTGAATATTTATATGTTTTTATATTTTATAATTATTTAGTTTTATTGTATTTTAAGAATATTTAA
The DNA here is from genome assembly GCA_037957365.1 of Torreya grandis. Taxonomy (NCBI): domain Eukaryota; kingdom Viridiplantae; phylum Streptophyta; class Pinopsida; order Cupressales; family Taxaceae; genus Torreya; species Torreya grandis. Next base: position 1,826,167 of record JARHVA010003486.1, on the reverse strand, counting down.
CATTTTAAAAGACTAAAAAATGATGTTATAAATGTAATGGTGATGTTTAGTGCATTTATTGGGTACCAGAGGGATATTTTAGTATGTATGAGATGTATCAACTAGAGATGGATTGGAATTTGAGATATAGTCATGTCATGTATCATGTTTATCATGCTCAATTCTTGTGAAACTTATGGTGATGGATGGTATATAATTTTGAGGACTTTGTGGTATCTATTGTACAATGGTAGGGTGTTTCACTATTTGTGTTTTCTATAAAACACATTAAATTGTCTATAATGTTGATTGAGCATGTGCTATAGAAGATAGAGGCATTTTCAGTCTTTGAGTAACTATTTAACACATTGTTTGTGAAAAATTTGGATATATATATATATATATGGATATTGTACATATGTAACAATAAAATCTATATGATGATCTTGAATATGTATCACATATTCCTCTCAATAATGATCTTGAGACTATGTTTGAATCAATTTTTGTGATGGGGGTGGAGTAAGAGATATCACTGACTATAGGGGATCCACATATCATACCCTTGGGAATGTAACCAATATATTGTAGTATATGTACTTTAGGTATTGGTATACTATGGATAAAAATACACAAAGTATTTTCATTAATGGAAATTCTAACAACATGTTAAAGACCTAATTACTCTATAGTACTAGGAATGGCAAGGCTAATTGTGATGATCCTACTCGAAGAGGTAATATTATGTCCCAATGTAATTTATATCTATCCATAGACTCCTTTCATTTATTTCATTATATCTTCCAAATCATGTCATGTGTATCAAAGAGATTGGGTAAGTGCCATTTATAAATATTTTCACTTGATCCATTGCCAATCATAACATTTTATATATTTTTCCTCAATGTAGGTGCATATTAATAATGTATGAAAATATGAATAACCATCAACTATCCCATTGTCATCAAATGTATCTACTGAGAAGATAGGGTTTAGGGTTAGGTCTTAGAATCAGGGGATCAAGGAATCCTTGGATCTCTTCTCTATTGGTATTTGTTAATTTCATAGAGTGAACCCTATAATGCTAATTATTGATATATAGGGCATGCAACACTATAAAAATAAATACCCTGATAGGGGAAGTAAATGTCATCAATGACCTTTTATTTTATTATACCCATATATAGATATGGATCACCTACACTCTTATGACTTATGGAATAAAGATCCACTCTAGTAATGTAGTCCATGTCCATCTTAAATAACACACTATCATGAAAAAAAATCTATATAATCACAATTGTAATCACATACCACTAAGGTGGGATATTATTTATTTTACCAATGATAATATCTAGTAGATGACCATATGTTGTGTCTATGGAGGATAAATTTTATATGTATGATGTACCTTTATATTTTCCTTGGTTTTTATTGAACATTCTTAGGAAGGGATTGCTTAAAATATTCAAATTTTGATTTTCATTATGGTGAGCTCAATATTCCTCTGCAGGGTGTAAAAATAGATAATGTTGTCATCAATATGATCATGTATATTATGTCCTCACATTAGATTTTTTTTGTTAAATGTCTTAAAATATAATGATGGTCCCATAATACATTAATTACCATCACCATTACTTGGTACAGGCATGCTTAGATCAAGCTCTTGTGGAGAAAGGAATGTGATACTGTTACACTGTAGAAAATTCCTTATAAGTACATATGGAGGTGATGGTGATCATTAAAATTGCCTCTTTTTTGAAGCTATAAATTATAATTAGCTCTTAGGTTGTGACATTGAATTTACCATACATTCTTGTTATCACTTGGTTTGACCTTATATTTTGGTTTAATTTGAAACTTCATTTTTGAAGTAGTCACAAGATTTGATGTATACTTAATTTTTTTCAAAGAAATTATCTCAACTTATATATCCCTCACTAAATGGCACAACTCATAACATGATTTAAATCTCTTTCATATGTTTGAATCATGGAGTGGTGGTATAAAAATATATTTTAGATCATTATTAGTGATAACATTTATCATCTTAGCTATCATGGTCTTGTATCAAAGTAAATATTCATTAATTGGTTCATTGGATCCTTGATTCAGTTTAACAATTCAAAAATAGGATAAATTATCATTAATATTTATGGGAAAGTGTATAAAAAATTGGTTATCTAATGGGTTAAATGATCTTATGGATTGAAGAGGGAAATCATAAAACCATCTCAATGCATAGTATTTAAGACTCATTGGAAATAGCTTGGCAAATAACTTATTATTGTATGCATAGTCCAAAAAAGTTTAATGGAATGATATAATATGTTGCTTAGGATCACCTTTACCTTCATATAATGGGAGTTTTGGAGTTAAAAATATTGTATGTAAAGAGTAGGTTGTTATTTTGGAATCCAACAAATTATGGGGAAAAGCATGTGAATCCATGGTATGAATATATTATGATGCACCTTGATCTAATTAAAACACCTTAGTATGTATAGTTGTAATAGCTTGCTCAAGGCATGTGTAGTAGGTGAGGTTGTCAATATAACAACCATCATAGATGGGGTGAAAGTTACTAATAGGTATTGAAATATGCTGAAAGCCTTGTGATGCCCCTAAAATTTTGGTGAATGTCACATAGGTCATGGAATCTGTAGGCATGAGAATGGTATCAATGGTAGTGGTTTGAATACCCCATGCAAAGGATTTATCTAATTTTTTTTTCTCATATCTTGATATATATAACATAACATCAATTTAATGTGGATTTATATTATGATATTAATTTATTTTTTCATCTTTATATGCATTTTGTTGGTCTATAGTAATTGTATAATTAGTATAAATGTTCATGATAAGTCCATCAATAGGGTAAATAGGATATGATGTGTAATCTACAGTAAGAAGAGAAAATGGAATCATGAAAACCCTTTGTAATCTAGTGTTAATAATAGGCATCTTTGATTGGATATTACAACAATAGGATTGGAGAAAGGATTGGGATTATTCAATAGTAATCTTAAACTTATTAATGAATTTATACTTGATATTAGATACCTATTTTTTGACATAATTTATCTAAGAATATAAATTATCCATGTATAAAAAATGAAAAGAGAAATTCCATTAATTGTGATAACCAATAATGTTCATTCAACATGGTTATGATTAGTGTATTATTAAGGAAAAATAAAAAAAATTAAAGCTGAAATCTAAAACCTTAGAAATATAAAACACTAAGGTAAAACCTAGGGTATGAAATGTTTAATAAATGTACAGACTCACCAATATGTTTAACCCTAATTTGGATTAACAAGTAAGATTAATATAATTAAGATAAAACTTTGAAATATAATTAATATTATAATATATGTCATTCCAAATTACATTTGAATGTAAATGATTGACAAGTTGATTCTTCTAATTTGATTAGGGATTATGATAAATCTGATAAGTACTAAATAAATCAAGATACTTAGATTTTTTGGTTGATTATATAATTTTGACTAACTTAGATTTTTTGGTTGAATATATAATTTTGACTATGTTATGAAAGTATAAATCAGGGATAGACATTCCTTTGGTATGATTAGTTGAGGAACTAATATGCTTCTTACACTAAGTTCATTTTATAGGATCAATTTAGTATTGAAAGTTAATACTGACCTTTTAGTGGGAACTAACTTATGGTTAAGTTTGATATATTTATTGTAAAATCACCTATAATTATATTTTTTTGCTCTATGTTTGTGATCCTAAACCTTGATGACACACACAAATCTAGAAATCAACCTCCTTCACCTTGAAATCCTAAAAGTGATTGTGAGGGATATAAATCTTTAAAAATTTGGAAAGTGTAATTCACTAATTTGATCCCCATCACTCATTTCTGATGATTAGATATTACATACATATCCAATACTCCAAAGAGGGAAATCAAACCACACGTAATTCCCCCACATAGTGTGAATTTGAAATTATGTTCCTTTGACATGTGAATACATCCAATGATTGGATTTGATACTTGAAAATGTTTGATTTGACCTAAATTTTGAGTGGTTAAGACTTGGATAATGAATGTTCATAGTGAATAGTATGCAAATTTAGAATGACATGGTATATTTTCCCAATGTGTAATAGTATATAAATAAATCCCAAATATATACTAGATCCATTCTAAATAAGACCTTGATTTGTTTATATATGGATCTTTTTTAATAATTACTCATTAGACCAACATGATAGGTTGATGGGTTGACCCTAAAGATGGGTTTTGTTTTATATAAAATAGCTATTAGTAGGGGAAAGATAGTTCTAACTGGTTTAAGTCATTACCTAATCCATGTACAAGTAGACTACTTGAGAGTCTCAAGATGTTTGTACAAGATATTTATAAAGTTTAAAGTATACAATGAGTTTATTATAGGTTTTGATATTAAAATGGAAGGGTCAACTCATAAAAAATTATTTAAGTGTAAGAGGATGGTGAATTATACCTTGTTTAAGTGTTCAAGTCATTTGTGGTAGATATGTGTCAAGCTTGTCTTTGTCAAGTAATACTTACCAAATTTTATTATCTACAAACTTGAAATGTCCCAAAGACACTTAAACAACCATATTTTATTATCTATACACTTAAAATGTCATAGAGGCACTTTAACAAACATATATTAATTTTAACTATAGTGCACTAGCATAATCAAATCAAGTAGTTGACCCTAGGGTTAATCGAACATTTTAGAGAGAGACCCCTCTCTTTTATATTTTAAAATTAGGTATAATATATTATTAATGAAAATGGTTTATAAAATTTTAGGTTTCCAAACTATTTACATATGTTTCACCATAGGTGTTTGTAATGTGGACCATTGATCTTCAAGGAAGGGTGTTGATCCAAGAGGATTTACACTACCATATCGACTTATGGTATCCCAATGTTACTTTATATCATGTTTGGATATGCTAATATATTCAAAATAATATCAAGATGATGAGTGAATACTAAAAATTCATAAATTATCTTCTACCATACCATGAAGCTCATACAATGTTAGTACTATACCTAACAACTTTGTATTAAAGTTAAGGAAAGTTGAAAAACTAATGATTGGTTTTGAAGTGATTAATAACAAATATTTTTACAACTCAATTGATGCTTCAATTTCATCTATTTTATTTTAATACATTCTTATATTATTTTTAATAATTAATTTATAAAAATATATACTAGGATCATGTAGACATATCACATCCAACCTCGTATATCATGGATAAAACTTTGTGTAATACAAATTTCAATTTACATTCCTAAACTAGTGTGCATTATCTTTTTCTCTTTTTCCCTTATCTTATTACACCATGATATATCCTTAAACATTTGTCATTCACTATATGATTCCAAAATAACTAGCTTAATCCATTAATTAAGGTTTTCAATTAGGCCCCCTCCTGGCCTCAGATCAAATACTTTACTAATATGTCATTGTCTAATTGTCTAGAAAATATAAATGGGTAAAAAATGAATTAAACTATTTTTTGGGATGTAATGAAAACTTATACACATATTGGTCAACTAAACCCAATTTTTGTTTTTTTCATTTTTTCAAATTTGTAAACATTTAACATCATTTTTAGATGTGTGAATTTCCATAAAATTATAATCATAGGTATCCACATGGCACCACTAGATATCAAACTCCTATTCAAATTCGAATTCAAAAAATTCCCCATCTATCCACCAAGTCACAATGAAGTCACCCACCATGTGAGAACACACTAGTCATTTGAAAGCCATTTATCATGCAGGATCATAAGAATAACCAAGAAATATTACTAACATGAAACATATGGGGAATCTAATCTCCTAAATTAATAACTATAAATGATTTTGTTTTTTATGCTAGTCCTGTAGGAAACTTCAACATGCACATGATATATAGGGTCCCACTAGGCTTTCTTTGAACATGATGAAAGTCATTACCATAATAGGTCATTCCCCACTAGTCAAATGTCCCCCGCATATCACATGACCTAATTTATGCTTAATGGCTTAATAATTATGCTTAAGTGCTTGGTTTCCTATATGACCACCTACTATACCCTCTTCACTAGAGATGCAAAATTTTCAAATGTACTATTAGAGGTAAAAATAAAGGGATGTGGGGGTGAATGAAAAATAGATTCCTACTATTTTTTGAAAGGAATATAAAAATGCAATTAGATCTAAAAATGTTGTGAATAAATAGTGTATACACCTCATATTTTTCTCTTACTAGTCATTTATCTTATAGGAATAGTATATGCATCAATCTCCTTAAGTACACACCTAAAGGAGTGTATTGGGATTAGGGTGGTTGACTCATGGTACTTTATGAGAGTTTATCCCATGATCATTTATTATATTTATTATACTTATTATCATGGCATATATTTATAAAAACCTCCATTTCCCCCCTTTCTCCCTCATTTCCTCCTCTTATTCATGTTTTTGTACCTCTTTCATACCATACTGGCCCTATTGACACAATTTTATTGAACCCTATATTTTCCTATTGTATCAACTAGGATGACACAATATTATCTTTGCTATCAAATTTCCAAGCTTTATTGGTTAAATTGACATAGTTTTATTCCTACTAGCATATCTCATATTATATTGGTCAAGCCAACTCCATATTGTTGTCAACATAATTACATTTGTATTGACTCAGCAAGGCTGAATCCATCAAATTTTGAGATAAGAGATTTTTAATGATTAAATATGTATTTATAGTGTTTTTAAATAACATTTTTGATAAGAAACATATCTAATTTTATTTTTTCATACACAAAAATCCAAACTTATAAAAATAGGAATTAGGGCACAAGACCTTATACTTGAAAGTCTAATTTTCATAAGGTCTTTGAAGGTCATATGAAGACATGTTGAACTAGAAAGGTACACCTAGTATTTGGAGTCTATAACTAAGGATACACAGGGATTATTATTTATATCTTTAAATTCACCTATATCATCTCTCACAATGTGCCACTTGAGCCAAGTGGGAGATTGATTCATTAAAAATTCAACCCATGCTAAGTATCCCCATCCCTATTATTATTTTTAGTTTAGTTGGGATATATATGTAGGTGTATATATAAGATAAATTGGTATGTTTTTGTCTTCCATCATTAGGTTAGTACATGTTTGTTAGTATATGTTATATTTTTATTTTTTCCCTTTGTTTACACCTATTGGTTATAACCTTCATTTATATACATCTTGGTTACTACATAATATCATTTATATCTCTTTAGTTTTCCATTTTTACATCTTAGACCTAGGTAAGTTTTTGTCCATTAGTTCCTTGTATATAATTATTAATTTTATCCTTAATATCCATATTAAACATAACTATTACTCGTAACTTTACCCCACTTTATGGAATTGAATCTTGTATGTATTTGAATCTAGTATGGTATTCTCCCCTTTCCTATATAATATGATATTTATATTATTGATCATTTTTTTCCTATATACATTCTGGTGAACTTGACATGAATCCTACCCCAATGTTGTGTTGGGTCATATTCACATTTTATTTTCCTAGCTTCTTAGCATTATCAATTCATTAAGAATAATTTTATCTCTATATTACCTTATTTCATCACATCAGATTCATCATCATAAAATTTTTGGTGAACCTAACATGAATCTTACCCCATCTCTATGTTGGGTCATTTTCACATGTTTCTCTTTCTATCTTCTTAGCATTATTGATTCATCAAGCATTTTTTGCTTTCCAATTATCCTTTTTTATAGCTTCTTATCTTTCCCAATTTGTCCAAATACCTTGTTTTCCACATTTATTTTCCTTTATCACCCCTATATGATATCATTCCATTCTTATAATCGAATGTTTCAATATCAACAACAAGGGTGAAGTTGATCAAGACTTTATAAATTTCCAAGGATTTAATACCAATAATCCTAATGTTATGTACATGACTGAGACTAAAAATTGTCCTAAAATCCCTTTGCTTATCATTTTCATATCTATTAAGAGCATCCTTGTAAGGATTTAAATACGTATATGAATAAAAATAAGCTTATTAATCCTAACCTTAATTTTAACAAAAGATATATGGATAAAAAGTAACCCCATGAAGGAAATGATTATAAAGGTGAATAGAAAGACTATGGTGACTATTCTCATTAGATATAAGTATTTTTTCAAGAGCATCAAAAACACTTAGGAAAATACCAAGAAAAAAGGAATGCTCTCATCATGACTCCTTTTCTTGAGACTCCTTCCAAACATAACTTTTCTATAATACTTGGCCTCCTTTGAACCTTCATCATCCACTATAACATCACCAATGTTACCATTAGTTCCCCTAATAAATTACTAATACAAACACTAATATTAATTTCAAAACCAATTATACCCAATATTATCACTCTATTTAACATGAAACTAAGGCATTTTAACCCAATCAAAATGTATCTGATATTACGCAAGTGATGATGGAAGTTTCAAATTAAACGGCTCACATGTAATCAACTAGTTCCAATTAATTTATACAAATATAAAATAAGAATAACAAAAAAACCTCAAAAAATTTAAATGGGAGTTCTAAATTAATGTTACCTCCAATCACCCCATAAATATTTTATTGGGAATATCATTTTATAACTTTTTTTTGTAATAAATTCATTAAACATTAAAAAGTTTAACTCTTAATGCCTTATTTCTATCAATAGGCATTGGGGGAATCAATCAAATCATCATCTATGAAATATATAATAATGCCACTTTACATCTTAAATCATTTGGTATTTTTTCAATGTTTGGCTAAAAATTAACACCTATGTGACTCCAAAACCATTTGTTAAAACCTCAACAAGTGATGCTTTATAATTGTAATAACCCCACTAGGTCAGATGAAGAAAAACATGATTTTTTTAAATTAAACACATATGCCAAATATAAATTTCACCATGATAATATATAGAGACCACAATAAATACACAAGGTGTGGTAATCTCTACAATCATAATACATCACATAATATTGATCTCTAATATCATGAGAGTACACATCACAATGCAAATATAGAAAGTAATCACATTAACTCTACTATAACTATAAAACTTATAAAACCACCATTATAAAATTAAAATAATGAGTAACTAAAACTCTTCATGACAATATTCAATGATATATATAATACACTACAATGTACATATAGATACATGGCTCCCTCAGAGCATAGTTCTCAAACACAAGTGTCTTTGGCAATATCAAGTGTCATCTTGATAAATAGTAATATTGTGGGGAGAGAGAGAATCATCTGAGAACTTATTCACACCAATCATATACCAATTATTCCCCACACTAATCCCATTATTAAATATCCCTCTCTTCATAGATGATTAGATAGTGATAATGCAAGAATCTAGAGAGACAAGCAAATACTCATGTATTGTATGATTCTAAATAAAACATGAAGTGTATCATAAAAATCCGTTATATTTAAAGATATATCACAAACATGTGAATCATAATCATGAAATGATAATGTCTCACTAAACATACTTTGGCCCAAAATTTTATAATAATAAATAGTAATAATCTAGATCAATCAAATTCATACACACCACTTGATTGGACTGCCTTCATAAATCATTGTGAGACTACTAAGCCAGTGAATTCCATCTCACTCCTTACTTTGTATCAATAATGTAGATTTATCAAATACAATTCAACTACAAGTTTCATTTAATTTACATCCTAGTTATAAAATACATCATATAAAATGTTATACATAGGAGTAACCAAAACATACATTTATTTCATCAAATACATGAAGGAATCTTACATTAATTTTTATTCCATACTATAATTAATGACTATAGTCTATACCACCCAAGTAAAATATACATAATTGTGTATTTAAACTACCACAATTTATTTCTAAACATACTAAATCTATGATAACCGATATTACCATAGTCTAGTATTCTAAGACACAACTACTAGCTTCCCAAAAACACTCATTTAAATTTGTCTTAAAATCATGGAAAAATAAAAAATTATACAAGTAATTATATATAATGAAACAAGTCATATTTCCCATGGTACATAATAACATACCAACACAGCATTTGTTAAACTCTTAGAGATTGCATGCACACATACATAAAATCTTACCAACTGTTACAAAACATGTTATTCATAGAAATAACTATCATGCACAGAGTAAATTAGTCAAATGTAGATATGAGTTTAGGTATAATAACTATAGTATATACCATCTGGGTATAACATATTTTTATACTATCATACCCTATGATATCACATACTATAATAGGTTCCCAACTACATAATAACACATAATCAAAACTTATGATTTCAAGAATCAAATGATCTATGTAGATAATAACAAATAAATAATACAAAATTATACTACCTAGATATAGCCTAAAGTAAATTGCATACAAGCATTCCAAAGCATCACAACATATAAACATGCATCACAATTCACCATTTTATACTAAGTATAGCTAAACATTTATACATATTAACACACTCATAATATGCAATGCACACAAGTATTTCATACATAATACATATGACTAACAATCATTCATATTATTAGTAGTGAGTTAGATAATTCATAAACCTGTTATGACTTTTCATTCTAATGACTTATTTTATTCTAAGAAACTATTCCAAAGGGTTATGAATCCTTATTCTTAAAAAAATTAATGATTTATTCAAATCATCTATTGAACTACAAATATAATCCATGTATACAAGCACTTGTACATCATAATATGCACCACCTACAAGTACTCTAATGATATACAATTTATAAATCATGGTTTAGTATTTTTAAGCAAAATTACTAAGCCTCAAAATCAAGCTAATGAAGTAGTCATAAATACACAGAAACACACATTGCATACAATAGTTAGAACACTTAGAACTTCATTTTCCCAAAACACTAAAATCTAATCTAATAATTAGTTTATACTTAGGGATTTATAAGTAATCATTTTTTAAGTTATTTTTAAGTAACTATTTCAATTAATATTCCACCTGAGAATAATAACTACAAGAATGTACCCCGAGTTTATAAATACGCTAAATAGTCATAAACATGTAACTTAATACAATTTCAAATTCTACATGATGGTTCCCACATAATAAAAGATCTAAAATCTCCACAAGATTTAACTCATGATATGAGGTAGATATGTCTAACCATTCAACTCTTATGATTAATCCAATCTATGTTTGACAACAAGAGTTTATAACCACATACATATTGTTATGAATGTCAATACAATAGTTACGGTTATTTATGCACTAAGAGCTAAGATCTGGGATGGTCCTCTATTACCACTCCCCAAACAACAATCACAAGCTACATGACATATGCATATCTAAGCAATTTCAAAACTAATTTCACTATAGCTATTATGGAAATCCTTTTACAAGATTAGAGAAGTTTATATTAAAAAATCAAATTTATGTATCCCACATAAATCAAACTAATATAACCTATCCAAGGTCCACTTCAATTAGGTGGGTAATTATAAATTTTTTCTATAAATATTTATGTAGAGTTAACCAATGCCTATATAAAAGGTATGTTTACCAGACATTTTATGAATTATGCTCATAATTAATAATTTGCTAAATAATAAAGTTTATGGATGATTTAACCTTGTTATCTAATTATGGTTCCCTTATTTTAGTTAATGGTTTATAGTTTTATATAAACTTAATAATCCCCAGCTAAATTTCTAGCAATACTATTAAACTAACACTTAACTAGAATTCCAACAATGCTAATATTATTAGCTATTTAGCTACATACTCAACCTAAATCACTATTTGGTATTGTTTTATATAAAAATATTACTATTAAAAATCATTTTTTATTAAAACATTATAAAAAGCACACACACACATATATAGATATATACATACATACATACATAAATATATATATATATATATATATATATATATGTATGTATACACACACACACACACACACACACACACACACACACACACACACACACACACACACACACACACACACACACACACACACACACACACACACATATGTGTGTGTGTATATACACACACACACATACAAACATATACATACATACATACATACATATATACACATACATACATACACACACACACACACACACATATATATATATATGTGTGTGTGTGTGTATATGTATATGTATGCATGTATATATATATATGTATGTATGTGTGTGTGTATACACACACACACACACACACACACACACACACATACATATACATACATGCATACATATTTGAAAGCTCAATTATTCAGGTCAGGATTATGGGCGATGCCATACCAATAGCCAAACAAATTTAATAAATATAATTTGATCCTAAAACTAAATGACATTGACTCATTTGACTGGTAGGGAATAAAAGTGGTTGCCAAGATAAAAGAATAAGATGAATTTAAACATTAATTTAGTGCCACTGAATTCTTGACACCTCATGTCAGAAAAAAAACAACTCAAAGTTATAATTACACAATTTGTTTTTCACTTGCTGATTTCAGTGAACCTTTAACATTAAATGCCATAAAATGAAAATTAGATGACTCGGTAAAATTACATATACACTCTGTTATTATAGCCATCCAACAGTCTCTTTTTTTAAGTCGACACCCTATAGATAGTAAATTAATTTCATATTCAGCATTATTTTTGTCATATAAAATGAAACATAAGTCAACATTTATGTATTGATAGCAAGCCAAAAATAATGATAACTTCTTTTATTTTACATACTTGTTAATTTTAGTGATTCATAAAATAATAAATAGATTGGAAAGTTGATTTCAAATACATATTTAAATTAGGCTGATGCCCCTACCATTTTAGCATTCCAAAAGAATATTAGTAGGATGGAAGAATTTTAATGAAGTGAATTAACAATGGTTTATTACCAGATTATCTTTATCATCTAATTATAGTGATGATATAGTAGGGATTGTTCAAAGCCTAACCAAGATGTAGCCATTCATAACATACTAGCTGGGATTTAGTATTAAGACATTTAACCATGCCCACCTAAATTATAGTTTTAATTTTGCTAATTTCCTTTCTATACTAGTCAACACCTAAGTTATTATAGCAACTTATCCTTTAACATCATTTTGAATGGCATAAATATGTGACTCTAATAAAGGTATACAGTTGATCCCATATCCATAATATATATGCATGTAATATACTCAAGGTATGAGATTGCTCATTATTCTAGTGTGAAGCAGTTGTTATTATGTTTGCACTTGAAAAAGAAAACTAAAATCACTACCTGACTATGTCTAATAAACTATAACAATATCATTATATTTATATAAAATTTTAAAACAAATAGTCCCCTTTCTAGAATCTTTCCTCAACATATTTTCTAGAAATGAATTAATTCACTTGTTAAATTGATTGCTAAAAATTTTGTGTAATTTCCCCCAATATTGTGCCCTTGCTTCCGCTTTCTCCTTCTTGATCTTATTTTCCCAAAATGCATTAGATAATGATTTTCTCCAACTTCTCTATGTAGAAATAAGTGCAGCCTTTACTTTTCTAGATTTTTTTTTTCATTATTTTTTGTTATTTTTTTGTTTTTGCTAAAGTTAAAACCTTTAATTCTTTTTTTATTTCTAAATTTTAAATTTATCTCTTTTCTTTAATTTCATTTTTTCCCCTTTTTTCATGATAATTCCTTTTTTAATATGAAATGCCCAATTTCATACTTTTAATTAAATCAAATTAACATCTAACTATATCTAAGAAACTTTAAATGACAAATTCAAAAATTCATAAATAATCCATATTTTAATTTTAGCTTTGTTAAATCTACTCCTACCAATATTAATGGAAAAACATACTAAAAACACAAAGGAATTCAATTCTATATTTTATCTATTATGGCAAACCACAAATAACAAACACTCCAAATAAGTATTAAATACACCATAAGTAATTAAATGTATTTCTACCATGATTAATTATTGTGGTGCATTCAAGGTTTCACCAACTCTCTATAGACCTTAGATGTCTCCATCTACATCACCCTCTTCAATGATGCTCTCCCTTTGGCATGCTCTAGGGATGAATTTTCCTATGTCCACCTCATAATATGTAGGTAATTAGATCATATCACATGATAAACATAAATCAATAATATAACTAAAACAATACATTAATATGCTCAAAATTTACCCACATACATTAACCAACTCATAGTAAGCAATCATGTATCATCTAACTAAACAACATTCTTTCTATAATAGTGTAAATATCAAGCTTAGTCATAAATATAAACTAGTATCATATGTGTCCATTATAAATATCCATAAATAGTCTAGAAAGTTTCCCTGGTGAAGAATCAGGATGTAACATCCTTCCCCCTACAACTAGTCATCACCTTAGATGACTCTTATTCAAACATAAGTTTTGAATTAAAACATTATTTATTAAAGAAATAACATGGTATAAAATATTAATTTATGTAAATAAATGTAAAATTACCTATAGAACTCACCATAGTTCCTTAAATTTACACTATTCATAGTGTATTGGTCCCACAAGACCTTACTCTATGACATCTCACTGTTATACAACAAGTTTTGTTCTCATCTTGAGCACCCCAAGGTTCTAAACCATCAATACAAGCATATATACTAAAGGAATAACCAATTTTGTTTCCTTGAAAGGTCCCACACATATCTCAATGAAAATTTCACTAACTTTTCAAGAGCACAAATATCATCATAAAAGCCAAAACAAATGAACAAGGAGAGTTCCACAAAATCTACCAGCTCTCAACACATCTCTATACTAGAGAGTGTTTTTCTCATTTCAAATAAAAGTAATTTAGGGAACCTAGCAAGAATAATGTGTATAATTTAATACTACCACTACTCCACATAGCTCCTGATAAGTATAACATGTCAATATTGTCACTACTCCACAGAGCCCCTAATAGGTAGGATGATGAATAAGAACTAGAAATATTACATTTCCTATGTATACAAAATCATGGAATACCCATCCAAATTATACATGCATATGGCCATACAAATAAATTTGATAAGTTTCACCTATCAAATCTTGGATTCAATAAGTCCATCTATCAGATCCAACTCAATAAAAAATGAGTCAATGTAAGGCTAAGAAGGATACAATCCTATCACTTATAACTCACATTATTAATTCACCACTCTTCTCTCAAGTATATATGACCTAATGATATCCAAAAAGTACACAAGATTAAATTAACCATAAATATATACTAATAGATCATAGAAATAAATACTACATGCTAATTAATTCTAGATGTATCATCATACATTCAAGAGAAATTATACAATCAATCTATAATTATATTAAGTTATCACTAGCTAAACATAACTAGTATCATATTTCCTATCTTAACCTATAATTTTATATTCATGGTTAAGATAAAATAATGTTAAAATTAACATAATATACAAATCCCAAGGATCACACCTTCCTTTCGACCTTATAAAGGAACAAGTGAGACATATCTCCCTACTTGCTTGGCTAGAATGCAATAAATTAAAATTTTATGTCAACCCCTAGAATGATAAGATGTTATACACATCTTATACTCTAATCTCTTCTAATGAAAATCATAAAACCATCTCTTTGAAATAATGCTATTTAAGCAAGAGAGAACAATATCAATCTAATCAAGGGTGCAAAATATTATACTAATTATAATCAACTTATAATTTTTAATATATAAAAATCAAGGTTTGCCACCCGTGTGATATTATAATAAAAATTAAGATAAAATAGAGAATTATCATCTCAAAAACTCCTTCATACCCACACAATTTAAAAAGAAAACACCACAACTCAAAGTTTCCAAAATACTATCTATTTACCAAATCTGTAAGTATAGTATCACAATATATTTCCATAATTAGGGAAAGGAATATAATAACCACAAATATGTATCTACCCATCCAATCCTACAAGTTTTCTCTCAAAAATAAGTAAAATACATTATCCCATAAACTTCAAGAGAGTATAGTCAAACATCATTCCAAGACAAGTTCCCATAAAAGAGAACACTAAATCAACATCATGAAAATATGAATTGTCTCAGCAACTTATAATGGCATCAAAGGAGAATGAGATAATGATTTAAATATTTTAGGAATATTGGTGTCTTATTCCTAATTTAGTTAAGGGTATAGGTTGACTAAATCAGTCAATAATTTTTTAATAATTTAATCACTAATTTGTATAATTTATTTGTATCAAAGATTTTGTGCTTTCACAGTCTATATAGATAGTAAATTAGTTTATGGTATAAACTATGTAAATTTTTAATGTTTCTCAGTGTTTCAGATTCAATTTCTAATTTATCCTAAGGAAGGATCATAGATGTGGATCTAAAACATTAAAAAACATTAAAATTTTCTCACAGTTTATACCAAAAACTACTTTACTAATTTATTTATATTTTTAACCTTTCTATAAATAACAATAAATATGAGTAAAATAAGACTTAGCTTAAAATTAATTGAAACAATTATTATAGGGTCTAATATTGGCTATGCAAGACTTGGATAATGCTACAAATTAGGATATATCTTTCATTTTATAAAAGGATATGACCATCAAAATAGGATACCCTAGAGTCTAATGTTATTGTCCTCTTTTGTCACTATTTTCCAAAATGCTCGTAGAGACTTGAGTTTTTTGGTTTTGTTCACTATCCCTATGTGAGCCTACCTATAAAATATGAAGTGGTAAAATTATATGAAACTCCTTTATATCTGATTTAAACTTCAAACCCTAGACTTTATTGTGCTTTGATAAAACTTGAAAAAAAAGGAGGGTTAGTGTGTGTAAGATGCACTGAATATGTATCCAAATTCCTTGTGTGGGTATGCTTCTTACATACCAATACTATGAAGAGGGATCAATCCATATGTAGTTATCTTATTTAATGTGCTTTATGTAATAGTGTAATTAGATGCAAAAATGTTAAACTGGGTGTGTTTAAAGTGGCTAGGGATTGCTGTGAGGATTTGGATATGCTTGTAGCTATATTGGATGGTTATATATAGAGAATAGGAAAAAATTACCTTAGTGGTTTTTCTTGTATTCTTGCTTGCTTTGCAATATTATCCAACCTCTTTTTAAATTAACTTTGAATGAGATTTTATATATATTTATTAGTCATGGATCAAATGTACTCATTTTAGGTCAACAAGATGAAGGATAGGAACTGAAAAGAAATGACTATTGGATCTTAAAATTTAATTAGATAGGAGTGATAAAATAGGACACCCTAGGGTCTAGAACTATAATCCAAGTTGGGTGCTCCTATACTATAGGTGTGAGACATAGGGGGATAGGATTGGCATGGGAAATACTACCTAGATAAGGTGGAATGACCATTTAGAGAGCTTGGGATGACTCAAAATAATAAAAAAGGTGTCTATAAGGGTCATGAAAGAATGCAATATAGACCTATGGGTTAGGTGTCACAATCCACACTCAAGCTACCAATTTTGACATTTTATATGACTAAATTTGCCTCCCTTTATTCTAGTGATATAGTGAAGCAAAAATAATAAGATAAATGAAAAATGAAAGCATACTTGAAATTACCTACAAAGGTGAAGCTCATGAAGTTGTGTGATTCTAGGTGTGCGTAAAGAGATCACATTATGAAGTGTAAATATACAAAAGGAAATTAGGAGTAAATCAGTTCTTACTAGACACATGATGTCTAAAGTAAAAATATACAAAATCTAGGTAAAGGAGAGAGGAAGATAAAGAAATAGATACACCTCATTGGGTATGTGAACTAATACAAAACCTATTGTGATGTTGAGTAATGTTGAGTATGTGTTGTACCAAAATAAATATTGTGAATGGAGCTAAGTTCTCTATTCCCCAAGAGTGGATCAAGAATGCAAAGGTTAACCCTTTAGACCCATCATTGCCCACTAAGTAAAGTTATGTGATCATGCATGTATTAATCAATGTTTAGACTATGTGTCCAATTCCTCTGAGTAGGTGGCTCAAGAATACAAAGGATAGATGGTCTTTTGGCTCTATCATTGCCCCATGAAGTGAAGCTATAAACTGATACTAGTATAAATGTGTGTCAATGGGATGGCTCCTAAATCCCATGAGTGATTTGTAATCTGATAATGTGGCATGTATATTTGAATGTGTGTTGGAAACTAGGCCACTCTTGACCACTTGAAAAAAAGGTGGAGATTAGGCTTATATGAAATCCACTCCAAAACTAGACAATAGGCTTATGTGGAAGCCACTCGAGAATGATGCCAACAACCTATAGATGGAATAAGGCATGTAACTAATGATAATGCCTGGGTAATACCATAAACTATAAATAAAAGAAAGTGAATGTGTCATGCACTTTTCCCCCAATCACTATTATTTGTAACATAGATTTTGATCTAGAAGTTATACCAACTACCTAATCTATAACTAGAAGTGAGAGCCATCATGTCATGTATGATGCCTCCTATTTTTGGATTCTTTGAGAAAAACTATATTGAAACTACTCATTCTAAACTAAATTATTACTGACAAAACTATAACTATACTTACTTTTCTATCTATTTTTGGAAAATCTATTTTTTTTTGTTTGGACAAGAGCACTAAAATAAGACACTTTATTATCTGATGTTGTAGTCCAAAGTTAACACTCTTATCCTATGTTGATTATGAAGACTATTCTTTAATTGTCACTATCTGTTTGTTCTATTCTACCTAGTTTGAAGTTTGAATACTATTTTGGATGATCTAAAAAGTAGTTTTTGATTGGTTAGAGGCTTTGATCTTTGTGACAAAATCACTATTTGTTGTCCCCTCTTCTAAGGGTAGGAATGAAGACCCTACAATGACTATCCTTAGAAGAAAGATCCTTGAAAGTGTGTTATTCTATGAAAATACATGATATGCAATGATAATTGACAAGATATCTCAAGATATAACATGGTTTGTATGAGAGATTGTTAGATCAATAGGGGTATGCCTAGATAGATATAAAAATGTAATAACATGTGTAATATAGTGAACTAGAAATAGAATTCTAGTTAGTTTTTAGTTTTCAAGGAGGGATGGAGCATGATTCCCATTATGGCATCCAAAAAAGCAAGATAATTCATGATGTGGATTATGGTATTACAAATAATTAAGAAGCAAACAAGCAACATGCACACAAGGCAAGAAGTAAGAAGCATACCGAGAGTGGCCAAGGGGCCAAGAAAATAAGGAATATGTGTACATGTCACTCAAACTAGGAATAAATCATATAAGGCATGTTTAAATGCCACATACATATAAAATTGAAACAAACAAGGTTGGCATAAGGGCCACAGAGACATAGGAGAGCACAAGTAAATAACATTGGAAAATGTCCTAAGGCACACATAAGAGATCAAATAGGAACTAAGAAATGAAATCAAATATAGAAAGAGAGGCATGTAAATTCTGTAAATAAAATTTCATCTAACTAATCAAATCAAGAAGTGAAAGTATGCAAGACATGTAGTACAAGACTAGGTATATGCTAAGAAATACATAAGTGTTATATACTAGTAAGTGTTCATAGAGTAATCTATGTAAGCTAGTAAATAATGTATATCATCATGATAACTAGAGTGTGTGGTGTAGGAATGACATAACCTATATGGTGTAGTCATGTAAAAGATGCCCTCGGTGGGTAAATATATTGATGTATGTCTTGAATGTATGAAGTAAGATACCCCCTCAATGGGTAGAATGAAGTAATCAAAGATCTAGAAGTCACTGTACACACTCAAATAAGATAAATTAAAGCATGGTAATGTAGATAAATCAATAAAAAATAGCATAAAATAACAAATATAAGTCTAACATGGTAGTATAAATGTAAAGCATGGATAATGCATACAATTGAAATGTTTTTGTGTTTTTGAATTATTTGAATGTTTTTGTATTTTGAAATTTTGTATTGTTTTTTTTATTTTGAAACAAGCTATGTAAAATCAATCTTAATTAAACTATGTACAATTAATACTAAGAATAAATGATACTAACTGATGAGTCTCATGGGAGACTCCCTATCATGGTGTCCTCTATCGAGGAGAGGGATTGTGTGTGATCATGAAGCATGATGGAGAGGCTAAGACTATAACGCTAAAAGTTGTGTATGTTGTAAATTCTCTAAAATATCTAAAGTAGAAACCAACTATGGGGTCCCCCTATAACTTTGATAAGTGGATGCAACTATGGGGTTCTTAGGGACCCATCTAGTGGTAGGAAAAGCTCTATGAATATATGATCTATGTGTAGAGGTATGAGACCTCAATGATACTATCATGGGTGTGAAAAATATAACCAAAAGTTATTTATAATTATGAAACTATGGTTTCTCTAAAAGAATTCACTATGGAAGTGTATGAACTCTCTGTGCTACTAATGGAGGCCTTGACTATGTCTGAATCTGAACTAGAAGAAGAACTATAACAAGTGGAGAAGCTAAAACTAGTGACTACAAAGTAGTAGATGGCTCTGAAGTGGGGAGTGGTAAATCATATGAAACTCCACCAATTGTAATAACCTAATTAGTGTGACTAAATTTCATGTGTCTGTGAACTATAGAAAGTACTGATCAATTTTTTTGAATTCATGGTTGGCTAAATAACTTATTAAAGACTCATGCATTTGGAACTATAGTAAATGGTGTGGTAATGTGTGTTAGACAAACCTATAAAGGAAGTAAAATCTCACCCAATGAAATATTTATGTGCCCACTAAATATGTTAATAACTATGCCCATCAATGTAATATCCTCTTTGAATATCCCAAATACTACAATAATGTCATAGTACACATGTTCACAATGGATCCATTATCTATGAGAACATTATGAATAGGATGATTATGAATGTAAGATATGATAAAGAGTGCATGATAATATAAATCATCCTCAACTATCTCCTACTCTAAGAAGGAGATTGAAGGTCTAGTTGAAACTCTAGAATTATACACATCCTCAACTTAAGGTGCCTTGTATGTAGCTAGTGGTAGATGTGTATGATATGCATCGTGAACAAGTGATGTGTCCCCTATCTCCTATTTAGAATGTTGTGGAAAAGGATCTAAAAAAAAATTTAAAGCCTTGTCTTATGTTTACTTTGCCTTTATAGGCTCAACTAGAGTGCTAAGATAAATAAGATTGCCATTTATCAAGTCCTATATCTTATGTTTCAAACTGATGTATCTATTTTTTGTGTGGCCTGGTGCCTTGTGAAAGTTTTAAAATGCATTTTGATCGTATCCCCATGGAAGAGGCTTTATTGGATCAACTTATTGAATATGAGGGAGAGATATGATATTACATTTGAAAATCTATTGTAAAACTCTGGCTAGAGAAACTAGTAGATTGGTAAAGGTTCACTGAGGAAGTGTTGATAAAACAACTCGTTGAGGGGGATCTAAATCCGCATTAACTATAGGTTGATTATAACTTTTACTATCATTGACCTTGACTTTGTATGGGACTTTGATATTACTCTTTTTTTTGTTTCTAATATATTTGTGTACTTGAGGTAGCCCATTGAAATTAATTTGACTTCCCTTTCTTTTAGTTTATGATAAAACTTAGTGAAGGAATAGAACCTTTTGAACATTATTGATTTATGAAAAATTGGTAAAAGACTCTGTTTGAAGAGATCTTATAACTCTTGATTAACCATGGGGCTAGTCATCTTAGCCAAGATAGTCTTATATCAAAGAACATAATCTGTGAGATGCTCATTTGATCTTTGTTTATGTTGTACAACTTGGGCATAGGAAACCTTATCACCAATGTTAATGGAAAAATGAGATAGGAACATGTCAGCTAAAGGATTGAATGCATTGACTTACTGATTTGATAGACTATGGAACCATTGTAAAGCATAATCCTTTAGACTCCTTGGACATATCTTAGTTAGTAACTAGTCATTTGGCACATAGTCCAAGCATGCTACGTGAAAATCTCTCAAATGTGTCTCTAGATCACCCTTTCCATCATATAGAGTGAGCTTAGGTTGAACAAAACCTAGTGGCAAGGGTGTTGAATCAATATGTCATGCCAATGGTGTATGTAGTAGAGCAAAAGAATCCAAATCTTGTGTTGGTCTAAAGTAACCTTAAGATGTCACACCTTGGATTGAAGAGATTTTATCTCTTGTATAAGGGCAGCCACATCAAGAGATAAAGATATACTAGTTATAGCTGGTGGTGGCATAGAGGAAGGTTGGGATTCTATAGGGGGTTATTGACACCTATTTGCTCCTATAGTGTCATTTGCAATTGGTTGCTTATGGTTTGAGAGGATTGACCATTGTTTGATTTTTTTAATAATTTATAATAAAAAAGTGATACGGAAGGAAAGTACTGAATATAGGCAATGTAAAGTCTTAAAAATATCAAAGTAGAAAATACATAAAAAGGATACGAAGCTCACAAACATGTAAGGTGATACTTCAAAAGCAATGGGACCTAGTATATGCAACTAGGGTTTTGAAAAATGATAATTTTTTAAAATTACTATGGAATTTTAAAAATTAATGTGAATTTTTAATTTAAATATATAGGTAAAAAATCAAAAAAATATTGGAAAAACTCTTGATTTAAAGGGACCTAGTATATGCAACTAGGGTTTGGAAGAAAATTATTTTTTAAAATTACTATGGAATTTTAAAAATTAATGTGATTTTTTTATCTAAATATGTAGGTAAACACTCAAAAAAATATTGAAAAAAATCTGATTTAAATGGACCTAGTAAATTTAACTAGGGTTTGAAAGAAAATGATTTTTTTAAAAAATTACTAAGGAATTTTAAAAATTAATGTGAATTTATGATTTAAATATGTAGGTAAAAAATTTTAAAAAAAATAGAAAAATATAGAAAGAATTTTCCCTAGGGTTTCTAAGATTTTTATGTGCACACAAAGTAAGTCAAGTTAACCAAATGATTTAACTATTTTGGTAATATTGGTGTCTTATTCTTGATTTAGTTAAGGGTCTAGTTTAACTAAATCAATAAATAATATTGTAATAATTTAATCACTAATTTATATAATTTATTTATATTTTTAACCTTTCTATAAATAACAATAAATATGGAGAAAATAAGATTTAGCTTAAAATGAATTGAAATGGTTGTTACAGGATCTGATATTGGCTATGCAAGATTAAGACAATGTTGTAAATCAAGATTTAGCTTTCATTTTGTGAAAGGATAGGACCACCAAAATAGGACACCTTAGAGTTTGGTGTTATTGTCGTCTCATACCATTGTTGTCCAAACTACTTGTAAAGACCTAAGTTTTTTGGATTTTTTTTGATGTCCTTGTGTGAGCCTGACTGTAAAATATCAATTGATAAAAGTTTATGAAACTCCTTGTAGATTTGATTTAATCTTCAATCCCTATACTTCATTGTGCTTTGATAAAACTTAAAAAATAAAGGGGGCTTAGTGTGTGTAAGATGCACTAAACATGTATCCACACCCCTTATGTGGGCATGCTACCTACATATTAATACTCTGAAGAGGGATCAAGCCATATGTATTTCTCTCATTTAATGTGCTTTGTGTAATAGTGTAATATAGATGCAAAAATACTAAACTAGGTGTGATTGAGGTGGCTAGAGACTGGTGTGAGTATTTGGATATGATTGTAGCTATATTGGATGTTTGATGTAGAGAATAGGGAAATTTTTCCTTAGTGGTTTTTCTTGTATTCTTTCTTTCTTTGTAATATTTTCCAACCTCCTTTTAAATGAACTTTGAATTGGATTTTATATAGATCTATTAGCCATGGGTTGAATGTATTCATTCTAGGCTAACAAGATGAAGGATAGGAACAAGAAGGAAATTAATATTAGAGCTCAAAATGTAATTGGACAAAAGCATAAAAATAAGACACCCTAAGATCTAACACTATAGTCTAATTTGGGTGCTCCTATCTTACAAGTGTGGGACCTAGGGGTCTAGGATTGGTCTAAGAAATAATACTTGGTTGAGGTGTAATGATCATTTGGAGAGCTCAGGATGACTGGAAATAAGTAAAAAGGTGTCTAAAAGGGTCATGAGAGCATGTAAGAAAGACCTATAGATTGGGTGTCAGAAGCCACACTCAAGCTACCAATTTCAACATTTTACATGACTACAGATAGTAATAACTCATCTCTAAGCTAACTAAGAGAGATGACACTTATTCCTAAACCACATAACTTAAAGGGTGACAACCATAAATAAGCTCCTAACACATGAATTTTCAACCAAAATAGTAGCATCCTACTAGAAGAAAATTCCCACCACACTAAGTGGTACCAAAACTAAATTGGTCTTATAATATTTTCCATTCCTAAGATTAGTGAATAATAAGGCACAAAATTAAAGCACAAAAATATATAATAAATGAGAATCATCCTAAACTTAAAAACACTCACAACACAAAACATAAATGGTGAAGGTGACTTGATTACCAAGAAGGATGTAATCACACTCAAGGGGTTCAATCTAAGTGATTAAAACTATGGTATAAATATTTTATTCATAACTCATTAAGTAAATTATATAATTTTATACTCAAACCTTGATTACAACCATCACTATTGGGACATTCAAAAAAACCAATCCCCTAAACAACTCAAAAGGGTATTAGTGCTCTTAAGGGTACACAATGTTCCACATATATTTTACAAATGTCACAAAACTCCAATCATGGTGTAACAGGCTTCCACACTGAGGCACCACAAATCTAAATACCAGTGCAACACTTCATGTCACTAAGCTCACAATGATGAATATAAATACACAAAAATGCTAATGGACTCATTAGGTCCTAGAGTTCGAGCCATATCTTTGATACCACATGTAACAACCCCATTGGGTTAGATGAAGAAAAAAATTATTTATTTAATTAAACACATTTACCAAATATAAATTTCACCATGAGAATATACAAATACCATAATAAATACACAAAGTGTGATAATAGCTAAAATCATAATACATCACATAATAGTGATCTCTAATATCATGAGAGTACACATCACAATGCAAATATATAAAGTAATCACATTAACTCTACTACAACTGTAACAAGTCTACAACCACCACTATCTAAGTACAATAATAAGTAATTACAACTCTTCATGATAAAATTCAATGATAAATACAATACAATATAATGTACATATAAATACATGGTTCCCTTAGATCATAGTTCTCAAACTCAAGTATCTATGGCAATCTAAAGTGTCATCTTGATAATTAGTAATATTGTGGGGAGGGAGAGCATCATCTGAGCACTTATCCACACCAACCATAAACCAATTATTCTACACACTAATCCCATAAAAAATGGCCTTTTCTTCATATATGAGTAGATAGTGATGGCACAAAAATCTAGAGAGATAATCAAGCACTTGTGTGATGTATGATTCTAAACTAAACATGTAATCTATCATAGAAATCCATTATATTTTAAGATATAGCACAAACATATGAATCACACTTAGGAAATTATAATTTCTCACTAAACATACTTTAGCCCAAAGTTTTACAATAATAAATAGTAACAATCTAGATCAATCAAATTCATACATACTACTTGATTAGACTGCCTTCATATATCATTATGAGCCTAATAATCTAGTGAATTCCATATCACTCCTTACTCCGTATCAATAATGCATATTGGTCAAATATAATTCAACCACAATATTCATTTAATTTACATCCTACTTAGTAAATAAATCATATAATATTCTATACATAGGAGTAACCAAATCATACATTTATGTTGTCAAATGCATGAATGAATCTTATGTTAATTTCTATCCCATACTAAAATTAATGAATAAAATCTATACCACCCAAGTAAAACATACATAATTTTATATTTCAACTACCACAATTTGTTTTCAAACATACTAAACCTATGATAACTATATTACCATAGTCTAGTATTCTAAGACATAACTACTAGTTTCCCAAAAATAGTCATATAAAGTAGTCTTAAAATCATGGAAATATAAGAAAT